>ARYC01004331.1:0-16049 GCA_000711775.1 Oxytricha trifallax | reverse complement strand
CATCAAAGAAGCTGTGAAATTGAGGAGGAGGTTAAACAACCCGCCTTAGAGCATTCAATATTACAAGCCAAAGTTGACTATTAATGCAAAGAATGTAAAAAAAGTTCTCCTCTACAAGTCAACTTTTAAGAGACACTTTAGAGATATTTCACAACGATATGCCTAGGCTATACCTCAAGCATTAAAAGAAGGATGGAAAGTACGTCTGTGAGTTTTGTGAGAAGCCTTATTCTTATACAAGAGATCTAAAAGTGCAGTTAAAGAAAAACCATAATCAAAGCTTTGTGTTAATTCATGAACCTACAGGTAAAAAATTCCTATATAATAGAAGGTCAAAATTTCCATCCGAGTCACTTAGTGTTGAGATGTAAAAGTAAGACAAAATGAAGAAAGCTGCCAAGAACCTTCAAGTCTCTGAGATCAGCAAAATTATGGTAAAAATCGAGGCTATGAAGATTCCTGTCTTGAAATTTATTGACTTAGTTCTTGTCTTGAAAGCTACTTCACTCTAGAGGATAAAATAGAGTAGAGAGTTATTACAGATGACTAATACGCTTTCAAAATTTATCCTTTCAATTACTTTCTTGCTGATGACAAGTTGTAAATTGTATTTGCTAATGAGTATTATGGTCTTTAATAAGCAAAATTTAAAGATTGTACAAAAGTTGGCAGCCTGACACAGTTTTGCTGCAGCTGCTGTTGTATATTATAATTCTTTTTTGAGCTTAGTGTTAAAAATATGATATTTTTAAAGCCTCTAATATAGAGTATTTAAATTTTATATTTTCGAGAGTCATTCTTTAAAATAGTGTCTCTCGAGGTTTTTAATTAATTAATCAGTAAAAATTCGTTATAGTAAAAAATCTCAATATTTTAATATCTTTAAATAAATAGAGCTTTTTCTGTTTTTATTTTTAATAATCCTTAAGGATATATGAATAAGTTCTTATAGATTTTTTTAGTACCTTATTAAGATTCCTTAATTTAATTATGTGGTAAAATTTGAGATAAAACCTAAAAAAAGAATAATGTTCTATTTCTTTTCAGAATTATCATATTTCCTTTTAGATATAGATATATTGATAAGGAAATTTTGAAAAATTATGAAAAAATTGTTGATAATATTTTTCGATATTAAAATCCTCGAGAGACACTGTTTTAAAAGTGTGACTCTCAACAAATACAATAATATACAGTTTAGTTTGAATTGTTGAAAACTTAAATATAATTTAAATTAATTATTAATATTTAAAAAATGGAGGATTTTAGAGGAAAAAGTCCTCTTTCCTCGTTCAGCTTCTTTAAAATATTTAATGAGATGCAACTGTTATAATTGCAGGCATTTAATTTAGCTTGATGCCATTTGACTTGGAAAAAAATCATGTATCATTTAGGTTTCTCTCCTTGAAATGACTTAGAGAGAGTTTTTATCTGACAACAGATGCCAAAGATAATTGGCTAGACAGTACAACAGATAGGTGAGAGAATAGAAGAGCTTCAAAAGCTCGGTTACGTTTATAGAGACTTAAAGCCAGAAAATATAATGATGGACTTTCAACCTCTAAGAGTCTAAATTATTGATTTCAGCAGGGCTAAAAGAGTGGAAGCATCTGCGCTAGGAAATATACGAGGCACTCCTGGATATTTCCCCTAGAGAGAAATTGGAGAGATGGGGATATAGCGTGGGATATATGGGCATTAGCAGCAATAATTATAGAGAGTGATAAGCTAAGGAACGATTACTTAAGCTGTAAGAATGAAAGAGATTCTAAGTAAAGAATCAAGCAATATCTAAAAAAAAATAAAATCAATGTAGGCCTCAGAGAGCTTGCATACTCTGCAATAATCAAAACAAGCAATTAAAATGAAGTAACGCTAGATCGAAGCAAAAAATAACTTAGAAAGATAAAATTCAGAGAACTGCCACATTACTTTAAGCTTATGTTTGTGTGAAATTTTTAGACTGCCTTTATATACTCACTTAAATTACTAATATTAAAACATTAAACCCCTACATAAATCCTATGAAAACCCTAATAAAGTATGTACTTAAAGTCTACTTTTATCAATAAAAAAACTCAATCAAACTACTGAAAGGGTTTTGGGGTTTTTATTCTCATTGAGTATTTTCACATTTTACATCTCCCCTTAATTTAAAGATGAAGTAAAAGAACATTAGAACTGGCTATTATTAATGATAAAATCGTTAATACAAAAATGCCAGAAACAATGAATAATAGTGATGGGAGATTTAAACTTCCATAAACAATAAAAAGTAAAAAGCTTTAGAATGAGGGCTTATTAATACATTCCATCAGGAGTGGAAACTCATTCAAAGTTTACACAATTGGATTAAATTTACTCGAATTTTGAGACAATTAGTTGGGAAACGAGTCAGTTAAAGTCCAAAGACCACAAACTAGTTGAAGTATAACTGAAGTGCAAATTATATTAGAACAATTTAAAACATTCAGACAAATAGAAAGGAGTGAGAATTTCGGTCATAAGGATGGAGTGCTGGAAGACATTCGTGGAAGCAGGTAGAAGACTAACACCAGTGGACTTAGACAAACCAATTTAGAATTTCTTCAAAGACAGTCTAAAAAGTCATTACAGAGGAAAGAATTTTACCAATAATCCATCAGAATGGGCAATCAAAAACAAAATTTGGAAACTAAGCAATGTAATTCAATTGGTAAGAATTGCACAAAATAATAGGTGGTCTTATTTATAATGTAGTGATGATAAATGGACAAAGGTATATTAAATAATATTATGAATATATAGTAGCTATTATCAAAAATATTTCTAAGAATACACAATAATTTTATCAATTAATCTTAGTTGATATTGTTTACATATTTTTTATACAAATATTGGTTAAAATTTATAACTTTAGCAATAATTATTTATTTTGAAAAGATGAAAGGCTTAAATAAATAATGAATGAGTGAGTAAATATTAATCAATAATGACTAAAAACTCTTTTCATTTTTAATTTGAATTTATTGTAGTTATTACATTATATTTTACATTCAGTAAAAACCATTATGATTTGATTCTTAATTTATTTTGTTATTTTAAGCAATTTTGAGACTATATTTATTAAAAAAAGGAAAAATGAAAAATAAAATACATGTAAATAAGAGATACTTTGAATGTTTTAGAAATTATAACAGTATTTATATCTCTAATCAATTAAATAGATGACTTTCTCAGAAATACAGAATATTGATTATTAATATTTACACTGACACTTATTTCTCACGAGAGATTCATTAAACTGCTGCATCAAAGCCCTTCTAAGCTATCTGCAATCTTGGATTTGATAAATCTTACATAACACTTTCCATAAGCTGCCTGTCCTTTTTTCATAAAATGATTGACTTCCATGTTATAATCATCTTCCCTGGAAAGTTAGGCTGGCGACATTTTATGTTGTTGCTGAAATACTTCTAATAAAAGTCAATGTAGCACTAACTACTTTAGGGAAAATAAATAACAATGAAATGAGCAGCCAGCATTACCTCAACAACTCTCAGGATTTAGAGTACCACACTGCAAGGATAGACAAGTAATGCGATTTCCTACCCATCCTCTTGCTCATTGTCTCATGCTGACCTTGTAACACTCCTCGTATTCGCCAACTTTTTCATTAAGTTCATTGGTGATTTAATTTGGCATATGGTAGAACAAGGTATTGCAAACGATGCAAGGGGGCATTCGTGGATCCGAGGTTACTATGGAGCAGCGCTCCATTCTCCGTTTAAAAATGAAGGGAGGTGAATTTTCCGACTCAGACTTCTACTCTTGGAGGTGAGATAGTGCGACAACAAGCTTTCCTCAGGCCATCTCATGCTTCCGCTCTGGAGCCCTTGCACATTTCTAGAACTTCTAATAAGTTGCTCGACTTGATTCTCAACTGCAAGCTCATATTCTATGAATAGGTTGCTGATTTATTTCAATCTTAGCATGATTTCCTCAAAGATATTGAAAGTTAGCCCCAGTGATTTATTTTGAGCGCGATCAGACTTTGCCTAGTGCTAAGAAAAATCTTTATTTTAAATCTAAAAGTGATTCCTGAGTTGTCTTATCTCAGTTTCAAGATTATCAGTGCTCTTTATCAATATCTCCATCTTTATTGTCAGCTTAGAGCGTCAATATGACAAACTTGTTCTATGTAGAATGACCGCTTAAACTAATTCTTCAGAAGCTGAGTTATGCTTAGGAAACAGAAGGTACAGAAACATCGTATCTTTTCTTTTATTTCTAGCATTTGGTTTTTCCCAGCACAAAAATGTCTAAAGAGCATGCAAAGAATATGCTAATTTAATTTCCAATGCAGCAGAAACCAATTGAGAATAACAAGAACGATCCATTAAAAATCTCAAAGGTTTTCAAGTATTATGAATATTGCCAGAAACGTTGTCACTATGATTAAGCATTCAGGGTTCGTTGCTATATTATGAGAGTTATGCATTGTGAATGCCCGTTGAGGATTTAGTCTAAATGCATTGAATTTTCATACCCACAAGTTTATTACCCATAGTACTAATGCATGTTGGGCACTTAGAATCGAGTAATTGTGATGCAACATATTTACTGGAATGGGATATATGAAATGCCAAAAGAAGTATTTGGTTTAAGATGACGAATAAGCACCACTGGCTCCATTATTATAAGCTTGAATTAGAATATAGTTTTGGCATAATTATTTATAATAAATTATAACTTAATTAAATATTGTTGCTAAAATCCTGATAATTCATAATAAATATATAATTAAGTTAATTATTTACATTAAACTACCTCATATTTTACATAATAGTTTAAGAATAAAAGATTCAAAATCATTATTTATATTTTGATTTATTTTTATCAATCATCTAAATCCATTAAAAATTATTCTTTTAATTAATTAAAAATCTCATTAATGTATTATGAGTTTTTAGCAGCTGTAGTTCATTGTTATATCGTCCGTTAATACTTTCCAAAAAGTAGTTACAGACAACTGTTACTACCGGAGATCCCCCCCCCAGGGGTACCCCTCCCCCTCCATTTCCCATACCCCCCCCGTACCCCCCCCCACCCCCATTTAAAATATTATATTTTATATGTAAAAACTTGCTCTAAGATTATTTGTTAGTTACAATTGAGATATTTATATATCATTTTTAGTTAAAAAAAGAAATTTTATGTAATAATTTCATCATGGCTTTGTAAATTGATTTCATTATAAATTTCTTATAAATTTTATCATAATTTATAAAACAATATAATTTTTAAAATATCTGTTTTTCACGATATTAATTTATTTTAATAGTTTTTATTTATTATATGCAATTCTAATTAAATAATGCTACAAATTTAAAATATTAGAAGACTTGAGTATTTAATAAGAAATTAAACTATACTATATAAATATATAAGGTATAAATATTTTTTTTATTCATTTAAAATAAAATAATATTGTAGGAATTCATTTGATTTGGGAAAATGAATTAAAATTAAAAATAATTAATTAATAATTACCTTCAGTTATGTTTTTGGAAAATGTCTGCAAACAATGACAATATTATACTATCAGGATAGCGCAATAAAATTGAGACGATGACTATTATTGCTATAATGAATTTATCTCATCGCCCAAGCGAGAAAACCCATTATACTATTTTTGGGAGTTAGCTCAAAATCAAAATATCTCGTTTCCTGGGATGATTCAGGAATATTGCCTATTATAAAGTCCAGTTAAAATTGCGGGATCTAACGTAGAATCCATTTAATTTTGAATTTTAAGTCACATTTGGTTTTGATAACTGCCATGATTTTAATATTTAATTAATTTAATTTAAATTCATTTTTCCAAATCGAATGTATTCCTACAATATTAAAATTTATTATTCTAATAATAAATTATAATATTAAGAATTTACTTTAAGATACAAAAAGTTAATAAGGATTTATAAATTTATTATCCTTATTACTATACCCGTTTTTCATTAATATATAATAAATGGGGGCTAAAAAAAAGAATAATAACAAGAAAAGGAAACTTGATGAAACATCATTAGAGAAATTCTAAAGTGCAGGTGTTAAACAGAGATTGTTAAATAACAGCTAGAGAAAAGTTAAGAAATAAAACAACAGTTTAAATGACTAAGATTACAGTTTTAATGAACAATCATAAGTAATTTAATTATAAGATATTTTCAAAAATAGCAACTCGTAATTGTTAGAATAATAAAACGCAATTAAAGCAAAAAGTTAGGATAAATAATTAGCAACTAAAAATTTTCAATAAAATGAAAAATGTTAGATAGATACAAGACTTAATTAAATTTCTAAAGTTTCTATTAAAGATGTTTTAGATGATACTGAAAGCTCTGACTCTAACATAAGTGATAGTTTATCACAATATAGTGATATTTTAGAATAAATATCTAATATTGAAAACAAAGTATTTAATGAAACTACAAACTAATATAAAGAACTCGAATCATTGAGAATTAAACAAGTTTAAGGTGATGGCAATTGTTTATTTAGGGCCATTTTAACATCTTTAAAGTAACCTGAATAATAGCATTCAGCATTGAGACATTTTTGTATGAGCTATATAGAAAATAATAGGGACTTGTACGAAGATGCAGTATGTAAACTTTCAAATAGAAATTTTTAATAGTATATCAATTACATGAAACAAGAAAAGTAATGGGGAGGTTTTATTGAACTTAAAGCTTTAAGTCATATTTACGAATCTTAGATACATATTTTTAATGCCAAAAAAAATTAAACAATAGAGTTACCAATATAAATAATTAATGAGAATATTTATTCAGATATAATAAGAATAAATTACAGGGACAATCATTTTAATGCAATTATTGATATGAATGATAAGGATTATTAGTTAAAAAAATAATAAGAATTGTCAATTAAGAACAAACAAGAAGAAAATATTAATAATGATTAATGGATTAAAAAATTGATTATTTAGTTTCAATAGCTTGATGTTACTAGCTCTAAAGAGTTTACTGATTTAAAGATAGATTAAAAAAAGGATTTAGATTCAAAACTTATTTACGATCACTTTAAGAATGAAATAAGTAAATTTCATCATACCGAAAATAAAATATATCCTTCTCTTTAGTAAAAATATAATAATTAGCAACAAAATTGATATTATATCAAAGTAAAAAAAAAAATTGGATTGTACAATTTAAATTTTAAAAAAAATTATATATTATAAATTAAGTAAATTTGTGAAAGTGAAAATTATCAATTTATTAAGTTCAAGATAGATGTTAGATTTTTAATCATTCAATCTTAATGATATTGTAATGTAATTTCATGGTGCGTATTTAGCAAAGAGACTGATAAAATTTAGTTCTGACTATTTAAATTGTAAAACTTAGATTAAAATGAAATCATTTACTCTTTTAAAATATATACTCATAATTTCAAAATTATGTTTAATATGTATACTTATAAAGGCAATTTTTATAAATATATTATAGCTATTTTTATAGGCTATATAAAATTAATAAAGTATGAGTTTTTTTTCGTAATTGTAAGTATCATATATTTAATCTTTATTTAATAATATTGAATTTAATATTTTTATTTTATGAAAATTTTGAGAATTTAACTAGTTCAAAAAAGTGCGAACAGATATTAAAACCTTATAGATTACTCAGTAAACAAAATCAATCCTGAAAAAGGAACTAAAAACAGAAATACTTATAAAGCCCTTAAATTACAATTGCATACTACAGCAAAATTATATTTACCGCATTACTCAAAATAAAAATTGAGTGATGTAAGTGATTCATTTTACGTTATTAAAGATTTGTAAAATAGATAAGATGAAAAGTTTTATGTTCTTCCATATATACATGAAATAGCTGATATAATAAGTAAAGGCCATAGATAATAAAATAAAACAGGATTGCATTATAATGTACATCAAACTCTTGATTAAGTAAAATTAATCGAAATTGTATTAAATTGTAAAATACTTGTACTTGTGTATTTTTAAAATAATAAATATTTATATTCATAATAGATCAATATATTATAATATAAATACTAATAAATTTAAATAGAAAAAAAAAGAATGATTAAAGCGATTGGATATCGTTATATATAGTTCCCGTATAAGTGTAAATACACAAATTTACAAATTACTATAGATTTACTTAGATTTTTTTAAGCATTCATGAATAACAAAATTAAATAAAAAGACTAGAATTATAAAGATAACATAAAATTGTTTTATTATGTAAATTTTCAAATTTTACCTAATTTTATAAAAAACATTTTCAACATTAATTACTATGGAATGGAAACTGATATAACAAAGTATGTTAAAAACTGTCAAGGATGCATTTAAATTAGTAATATCGACAAGATAATAAATAAAGAATTTTAACCTATTGATTCAACAAAGCCACTGTAAAGAGTATAAATTGATCTAACAAACATAAAACATCTGAATGACGAATACCCCTTTTTAATTTGTTTTGTGGACCACTTTTCAAAATTTGCATATGCTACACCAATAAAAGATAAGAGTGCATAAATAGTAATCAAATAAATTAAGAAATTTATAATATAGTTTGGGATTCCTAGAATAATTCAAACAGACAATGGATTAGAATTCAAGAATTAACTAATGATCGACCTTGTTCAAAATTACTAAAATCTCGAGCATTTAACGTCTAGACCTTACAATCCAAAGGCTTAAGGGTGCGTGGAAGCATTTAACAAAGGTATTAAAAGAGGCTTATTACAAATCTACCACTAATAACATATAATATAATATCTACCCCAGGTATATCTTTTCAATATAATTCCAATTTTATAAAGATAAATAAAATTCTCCTCTTAAAAAATTTTGAATATTGATAAAGAATATAAAGTATTTTTTAGCCATTACTACATAATGTTCAAAAAATTGCATATTATATAATACTTTATTATAAAATAAAAATAACTTTTTTAATCAATTTAGAAAATTGAAATTTAATTATTAAATTTACTATATAAAATTATACATAAACATCAAAGATATTAATAATTATTATAAAAATATTTTTAAAAAAAATCATTTTTTGTTCTTCGATTATGGATGCGATTCCAATAACATGATTCATTTTAAATAAAAGATGCTGTTAGAGATTACTTAAGTAAGTATAACAATCAAATACATTCTACGACAAAATACAAGCCAGTTGTAGTATTTCACTCATAAGACCAACAACTCTGGTAATAATGTAAAGAAAATAGGGAAAAAGTTATAAACAAGCGTGTTTAAACATCAAACTTGTTCAAGTAGGGAGAAATTTGTGTACTGATAGATAAAATCAAAATTACTAATTAGAATGAAATTAAATTATTAACAGGAATGTTAGGGAAAAATAAAGTTTATAGAATCATATGCACAATAAAATTAATACACAAAGGAGCTGTTTATATTAAAATAGCAGAATAAGTAGATTTGCCCTTAAATTTAAAATGCAATTAATACTATAGGACTGATCCTAAAAATTTGAGACATTATCAAAAATAAGATGAATGAAAACTAATTAAGCAATTTAATAATCTAATTTTATTTTATTATTTCATATTTACTTTTTCCAAATATGTTAACTAATATTAATTTTTTAATTTAAAAATAAATATAAATCTAAAATATTTCAAAATAAAACCAAAATTATCAAAATATCTAGTATGTTATTGTTTTTTTAATAAAATAAAACAGTAAAAAAAAATGAAAGTATATCACAATATAAAAAATTATTTTTTTAATATAAATTATCTTTGATTACAAATTATTTCATCTCTATATTTATATATAAATAATATAGACCTATATTATTCTATTATATATTTTACTCTAGTAATTATATCAATTGATTGATGTAAGTTAATAGCTTCTCTAACAATTAGCTAGTAATAACTTTCTTTATAAGAAATTTATATTGAAATCAATTTACAAAGCCATGATAAAATTATTACATAAAATTTCTTTTTTTAGCTAAAAATGATATATAAATATCTCAATTGTAACTAACAAATAATCTTAGAGCAAGTTTTTACATATAAAATATAATATTTTAGATGGGGGTGGGGGGGGGTACGGGGGGGGTTGGGAATGGGAGGGGGGATGGGGTACCCCCTGGGGGGGGGGATCTCGGTAGTAACAGACAACAATCAAAAGTATATATAATTAGTTAAAGTTATATTAGTATAATCTTTTTACTATTTATTTTTTTCATCATATTTACTCTGATTAAATATTTTAATGATTTTATGTTACTTGTGTCCGTAACTACTTTTAAAAAAAAATTACGAACAAGAATATCAAGCAAAGAATGTCCAAAAGATAATGTTTTTAAAACATAAAATTAAACAATAATAAAATCATAAACCTTGATATTCAGAATTCAAACTCTTTTATATATATAGAGAAATCTTTTTGAAAATTATAAATTCTAAAAAGAATTATTAAATTATTAGAACATCTTTATATAATAATAATTTAACCAACGATTGCTCTTAACATAAAGTTAATTAGAGTTTTTGTAATTTAAATTAAATTTATATATATTTAAAGGAGTTTTTATATTTTACTAATCTTTTGATACATAAGTCTTAATTTGATATAATTAACTTTAAATTAATTAAAGAAATTCAATATGGCTTTTAGTAGAATAAGCATTTTATATTTTATAAACTTATCTTCATTCTAAACAAACTATCAGACTTTATGCTGGTATTTATAGGCTTAATGTATATTAAACATTAATAGTAAATATTAGGATATTCTTAATATAAGTTTTTTTATTCCACATGACAAAATTTCCACTTGTTTAAGCTGTCAGTAATTACTTTTTAGTAAATTTTGAATATTTTACTTTCTCAAGCAGTCAAGCTTAATAAATCAAAAATTAGAATATCATGGAGAATACTGATTATTAAAAACTGAATAATTTAAAATATAAGTCAATTATATATTTAAAAACATTAAAGAGTAAAATACTACTGAGCATAATTAAAAAGTTTAAAATTTTTGATATCATAAACTAAATTTTATTCACTGAATAGATTAATATATTTATACTATTATCTTAATTATTTATTTAAAAATAATAAATTATATCGCATTAATAAATACAATTAAAATTATCAAAATTTAAGGCAATTTATAAAAGTTCGGCAATTTTTCTCAATTGCCTTACACCACTTAATCATATTCAACAAATCAAAAGATTAATGTTTAATATTATAACTAGGTTAATGAAAATTAATGTAATTCGAAAACCCATTGAATATTTAAAATTTTTACCAGATACACATAGTTTCAGTGGAATGGTGCCATCAGAGATATGGAACATTGCCTTAATTGAATTTATCTGAAAGGATTCTTCTATCTTGTAAAAAGACTAACGAAGAGTCAAAAATAGTCTTAGCCAGTCAAGACTAACAATAAAGAAGAGAGAACAGAATTGGGTGAGCCAACCAAAATAGAAATTAGGGAGTTTTACTCCAATTTAATTTAAGACAATAGACTATAATAAAATGTAAGATATCTGTAACTACTATTGATACAACTATGATGAATGAGGAGGAATAGAGTTTCTATTAAATGGAAGATGTGGAAAAAAGTATAAAGGAATGAAACTCAACAAAGTAATTAATCCGGATGGATTTGACGGGAAGATATTAATTAAATCAGAAAAAAATAAATCCAAAGTACAGTATGTTAAAGAAATATCATAATGGCTAAACACGGTTAGAATACCTGAATACATAATAGAGGAAAGATTAATTAAAAAAGTAATTTGTTTTGTAATAGGGAAGTTGTTAAAATAAATTTGATATTAAATCAAATGTCTCAGATTAGATTGCCTTCAAGTTATCAAACAATTATATAATTAGAATCTAAATACTCTAGTATATTATAATTATAAAATAAAAATGCAAAAATCATTCGCTATTCTTATCGCACTTCTCTGAAGTCTCGCACTTGTCTCAGCTTTCGATCGTTTACTGATTGCAAACAGATTAACCTTGGCTCAACACATCGTTGAAAACAGAGCAATTAAGACTGGCAAGTTGCCCAGACGTGGATCAACAATCAACAATGGTGCTGGTTTATCTGCTCTTTTGATTGGTCTCACTAGGCCTTTAATTCTCTCAAGGTCTCGAATCAGACTGCTACAATGTAATGAGTACCTCAATTTTTTCATTTGACCAAACTCATTAACACCATATAAAATATTTGGTACAGAATCTGCGCAATCTGTCTTACCGTTACCGATTTCCTTTAATCCAAGGAATGAATTCCAAAAATGTGAAACGGAGTTTGCTTAACGATTTACGGTCAGAGCATTCAGACTTTCCTGAAAGTAGTAAGCTTTTCCAATTTAAAAGCTAAGAATTCTATAGGCACTCTAATGATGGTTCAAAATCAAAGACCTAAGACAGAACCTACAAGTTCTTCTCTTTAACAAGGAGATCACTGATACTGTTGCTCAATTCACTGCCACCTGCAATGTTGATAAGATTTTCAACACATTCACAAAGGCTATTGGTGATATTTCTTCAACTTTGATTGCCAGAATTGCAGGAGGTTTCATTAAACAAATTCCAGATAAAATCTTAAACTATCTCAAGGCTTCTACTGATTCAGAAAGGGGAGAGTCTCTCGGAAATCTTGTTCAAATCCTTGGTGATTGGTCCATTGCTATAATTTTCTTGGTCATTTAGGAACTATAGCATCTGCTATGCCAAATCTAATCATTCTATACTTTCTTACATTCTTCTAAGTTTTTTGTTTTTAAAGTAGCCCTTCTATATATAATCAGTCTATCTATCATTTAAAATAAAATTTTCATTCATACAAATTTTTACATTCTTTTATATTATGTAAAAAAACAAGGAAATCAATAACCTGATATTTCAAACACCAGGGTAATTGTAGTAAATTCTCATTTGAGTAAAATAGTAGAAAAAGTCCTCCAAAACAAAGTTTGAGAGAACAAAAGTGAGATTCTGAAAATAAGGAAATATTGAAACAGATTAAAAGAAAATAAAAATACCCACATCAACCTAATAATAAATTTGGAGCAAATAAAACTATCCAGAAGAAAAAGCAACAAAAGAAAAGCCTATTTGCAAGGAGATTTGCACAAGGCTTATGACTCGGTTTGGAAAGACAAAATGATAGAGATCTTAAAAAAAAGAGTGGAGGATAGTAAAGATGTGACTGTATTAAAACTAATATAGAGGAACTTTACAAGAACCGCAAAATAAATTATGAGGAAGTAGAAATCAACATGGAGACGGGAGTAGCGCAAGACAGTAGACTATCACCAATGCTATTCAACATTTACCTCCAAGACTTGCTATATCAATAGCCAGAACTAATGTCATTTATAAAGCAATGGAAATAAATTGCATTTGTTGATAATTTACTAATAAATATTTATGACTTTGTCTTATTGAAACAAGTACAAGAGTTCCTTAAGGAAATAGAGAAGAAGAATAAAACATTATTCGTAAGCGACTCTAAGAAATTCAACATCATTTATCAAGTAGAGGGATTGCCAAAGTGGAAGAATCAAATACCTGGGATTAAATTTGTGTCTAAAAACACAATAACTAATTAAAAATACTTGTAGTAAAATTAAATAGAAGACTGAGTTCTACCAAAAACTAACCAAGTCAAACAATTCCACAATTTGTGATACGATAATGGTGGCACAAATAAGAACTTTACTAATTTAAAAACATACCATTGATAGCAACCTAATTCATAAAGTGTGACGAGATTGAAAAGATAGAGCTAAAGAATAGTATTTAAGACGACGAAAGACATATTGAACAGAATAATCAGAAATCTCACCTAGCGAAAAGACGCCAACGTAAGTAATATCATTCGAGACATGGCTAAAAAGAACATGAAAATGATTAAAGTAGACCTAAACCAGTATAAAACCAATCAAAGCCCCAGACATAATCAAACAAAACGGGAAGTAAATGTAAAATAGAACAAAAATATTTCTAACAAAAAATGCAATGGACACAATGATGGCAATCAGTTATTGCAGGACAATAGTGAAATATGGGATGAGACATACTGCAACATCAACAAGTATTTATAATTTATAATAAAAAATTTATTAATTTAATAAAAAACTTAGCATATTAATAAGAATATTTAAAGATCAGACGCAGGTGGAGTTAGAGCACTCATTAAAATGTAAGTTACAAAAACATATCTTTAATTTTTTTTATACTGGTGCTTCGCAAGACTGCGCAGAGAAGGGACTTTCAAGACTTTGAGATCAGGATGAAGATGACGACGATGATGTAGAAGATTAAAGAAAATTAGAGAGAATTCCATTTTTTGATTAGGATAATAAGTTTTAGTTTTAATGTTAATACAATAAATATTAATTTAAAGTTTACTTATTATAAATTATGATTCTAGGATTACAATCACCTAAAAAGCTTCAACTTGATCAATGTTGCTAATGACTTTTCAAGATTCTCAAAGATAATTAAGGAATAGAGATTAATAGACAATGAAAGGAAGGAAAAAATTGAGTTAATAAAAAATATGATAAAGCTTGATGACAGAATAAGAAAACTAGAATATCATGAGTATTATCAACCAGTTAATAAGATGTTAATGGATGGTAGCTTATATAAAGAAGCAGGGGAAGTTATATGACGAAAGAAAATTACACCAGATTTAGCAAGATTGAATATCTAAGTAGAATATATCTAATGAATAATAATAATAGGTGAGATCTAAAAAATATAATTAAAATAATTATTAATTAAATCAAAAGCTTCATAGATCTAAGACTAGATGGAGGAGATAAAAGTCAGTCAATTGAAATGAGGATAGATGAACAGCAGTTCTTACAACTAAAGGAACATGAACCTTGGAATAACAGGAAGGAGAAAAGAAAATTCTGAGAGAAAGTCCAAGAAGTCCGCTGCAGCCACAGAGACAGAAGCAGAGGCCAAGAGAATAAAAGATGATGAACCTTTCAAAGTACCACTAAACAAACAGATGGGATTTGAGAGTAAGCTTAAGATTGGAATTCTAACCCGAATAAGAAGATAAACCTAGCCAAAAATTAAAGAGTTGAGTTCGACAAACATGAAGATGGATCAGAGAGTCATAAAAAAGATCAAATAAAGCTCAAAACTTTCACAAGTAAAATGCTAAGGATTTTAAAAAATTAACTACGGAAATAAAGGTTGGAAGGCGCAAATCACTAGACTAACTATAGTAGTCTGTTGCTCAAGTACAGGAACAGAGATAAAAAGCTCTAGTTAGGAGATTCTAAGATAGACAGAGAGTGAAATTGGGAGGAATGAGAGAGAAGGATTTGTGGTTGGAAAGGCAACAAAAACACTTGAGCGAAATAGATGGGGAATGCAACATTTCGACACAATTCCAGGAAACCACATCAAGGAGGAAATAATGGAGATAAGTCTAAAGTAGGTGAAGGAAGTGTAATTTACATACCAGAAGCTTGAAAGCCAGATTCTTCCACCACTATTCATGGATGACAAAGGAATCAAATTAAGTGAAAGATATATGGAGCATAAAATTAAAAGCTAAAGAATGGCAGATACTGGATAAGCTAAGATGAAATTTCCAATTTAATCATCCCAGTGAGTTGTCAAAGCATTGTGAAGATTTGCTATAATAGGTAGATCCTAAAAATAGAAAAAGATTCAAGAGAAGTTGAAATCTTAGCACAATAAGTTAGGTCAAGAGCTTATCAGAACTCCAAAAACATTTGGATCAATTTAATGACATAGTCAGAGATACTATGCGAAAATAATACGAAGCTTAATAGTTATTCAACAAAATGGATAATAAAAATGTGTTAAAACTAATAATTTGCGGAGTTATGCCTTCTTATGTTAAACCACCTAGCACTTGAATAGAAAAGGAAGCCAGTATTCCAAATATTTTCAAACGATTGATAAACATGCAAAGATAAAGATACTACATGATG
>ARYC01004328.1:0-53787 GCA_000711775.1 Oxytricha trifallax | reverse complement strand
CCTCTCCTAAGTTTCTTCTCTTGCTGCCAGCTCCAGATCTATATTCATTTACTCTGGAGGCTTAATATTTGAATAAAGTCTCTTGCTAACTTCATACTTTGTCTGCGACTTTCGCTCTCTATGAAGCTTGCTCGATTCCTTCATCAAGAAGATGCCAGTACCAGATTTTTCTAAAGAGGTAAGCTACAAATCTTACTTGAAATATAAGGGTGCTTCTGCAGCTCTGATAGCCAGCTCTCACTTATCTTGATCCCTTGTTTATCCTTATCTTCTGAAGAGATGCTGTACCTTTTCTTATGAGATTCTTGAATAATTTCTTTCAAGGAATCACCTTTAATTATTGCAAGTATGCCAAAGAAATAGTTTCTTTCAGGTAGTTTATTTGACAACTACTTCTTAGTAGGCAGGTACAGAGAAACCTCTGGGTCATTCATAGCATCATCATATAAGTTAGTCACTGAGATTTCTGGATAGTTTGGAATCTTTGCAAATTTTACATCTTAAGTTTTCAATGCTTTCTTCTCTTCGCAGAGTATCGCCCTTAGAAATGAAATTTTGGTACCTTCCATCGTTGGCAAGACAAACCAACTACATAATCAAGATGAGTTGCTATGAGTTCATTACCTTGCTGCACCAGGTAGCGGTGCAAATCCTCCTTGCTTCTAAATCTCTGAATCGATTCTTGTGCTTGCACTCTTTTCATTACATCAGTCATTGACTCCATCTTGTTTACAGATCTTAGAAATGATATTCAAATTTTAGTTTATTGATTTCAATTATATACCTCTGTAAAACTTACTATTAAATATGGGCATCCTATAGGAGGTCAACCTCTAAGAAGGATATGGAGAAGGTTTAGAGAACTGGTTGCAAACTTGAGAGATTGATATCAATTTCTACTGTTTACAGTTCCATATTTTTAAATTTAAATTGGTACGTACTTAATTAGGAGCAGCTCCTAAAATGCTAGTACTTAATTAGGATCATTAATTAAAGCTAGTATTTTATTAGGAGCACCCTAATTTTAATCATAAAATCACAAAATACCTCCTAAAGCAGTACGTACTTAATTAGGTGCACCTCCTAAATCGGAACGTACTATAATCAACTTATTATTGATAGTAAAAATGGTTACTTTCTCACCCATTTTTAGAGCTGGTTCGTCTCTTAGTGCTCATTTATCTTTGCTAATACTCTAAGAACTTCCCTTGATACTTGTAGGCTTGCCAAAGCTCTCATATAAGCTCTCAGTTATAGAGGCAGTTTTATAATTTTAAATTCAAATTTATATATGAGCGCTAACATTTTAAGAAAAACTACAGCACTTCCATAAAACTAAATGAGACTTACCTTTGGGAGCAATAAAAAGTGTGATAGCTGCGAGATGAACTCTCATAAGGAACTACCAGAGCTATCACATGATGTCTCTGTTATTAAAATTGAAATTAATAATAGAAAATTAATAGCAAACAAGTGTGTGGGAGACAGAGAGGAGGAGAAAGGTATTAATGAAATTCCTATACAAACTGAAGAAGTTGAAGTTTATTTTTGTGAGTTATGTGAGAGAGATTTTGCTCATAAATCAAGCTGGTACAGACACATGAGGAGCATAGAGAAGCAAAGCCCACTGTATACTTAAAGCATGATAGAATATATGGAAAGTATGACTGCTTTGAGTGCCATAAGTAATACTCTCATACAAGAGACTTAAAGAAGCATCTATTAAATGCTCACAAGAAAGATATAGAAGTTGAGAATCATGAAGTTGAGCTGAAGCTTCTAAACAAAAGAAAAGCGAGGGAATATTCTAAGGTCGTAGTATGAATAAGCTAGAGAGTTAGAGTACGTTAAGAATGCACGCAACCAACTGACCTCTGAAATAACAAAAATTATGATCAAGATTCAATACAAGAAAATACCGGTTCTTGCTTAAATTGACCTAGATACTTCTCTTTAAAGCTACCTTATTATAGAAGACTCTTTGATAAGAAAGTTATTTATGATCATCAATACGCATACAAGGTGTATCCCTTCAACTATCTCTTAAGTGATGATAATATCAGATGGAGTTTACAAATGAGTATCAAGTACTCACTTAAGCTAAGTTTAAAGAGTGTAGTTACTTAATCAAGCTAGATGCTGTTCTTCTTGCCAAGGATCATGTGGCTCTCAGACTCCCACTCTATGAAATGACCCTCAGAGATTTTATTACTGATCAAAGGAATCATAAGTAGCTTGCTTTTATAGGACTTAAACCTTACAAGGTATAAAAGAGTTACATAAGTTAGGCTTTGTTCATAGAGATTTGAAGCCTGAGAATGTTATGATAAACTTCTCATCTGTAAGAGTGGCAATTATTGACTTCAAGAGAGCATTAAGGGTGGAAGTATCAAGGCTAGGAAGTGTTATGGGAACTCCGGGCTATTATCCTGAAAGAGAAGACTGGAGAGATGGAGATTATTAATGGGATGTGTGGGCTTTAGCAGCAATAATAATAGAGTGCGATATGCCTTGCAACGATTACTATCTACTAGGTGTGAGAAAGATGCTAAGCAAAGAATCAAGTAATTTATAGACAGAACCAGAGTGTCTCAATCATTAAAATAAATGGCAGAATCAATAATATTAAAACCAAACTCTAGATCAGACATAATATTAGAGCAGATAGAGTTGTGGTTAAGTAAGGTAAACTTCATACCACTCCCGCATGATCCTAAATTGCATTTTGAGTGATTAAATTAAATACATTTACTATATATTTCTCATTAAAACCTATTAATAACCCCAATCCCTAACAAATTCCCTACAAATCAAAGCACTTATAAACCTCATTAAGGGGTTTTGGGTTTTGATTGCAAGGATCAAGAGTATTAATTATAAAGTTTATTTTAATAAGTGCCTGCATATTTCGATATCTCCAATGTCATACTTATCAAACCTTTCCTTGAATATTTTCAGGGTGCTAGTAGCTCTACCGATGGCTTAATACTTTATTCTCTTTACCTTCTGCAAATCTTTGATGGCAAAAAGAATATGCTTATGGTCAGGCTCACTCTCATACTTCACAAAGATTGGCTCACTTCTTTCATTTCTCCTTCTATCATTCTCTTTATCACATTTCATAGCTTGATTATAGTAATTAGATGTTACATCTGTCAGTTCTCTGATGGGCTAGGTGGTATCATTTTATTTTTTTGATCAGAATTTCTTACTTAACAAGAGTAAATCATTCAAACTCTCATTCTTGCAGTCAAAAAATGGAAAGTCAACAGTATCTTGAGTGAAATTTAGATTAATAGTCTTTTCATTCAAATTGATTGAGCTGTTTATCCAGGGATTAGCATCAAAATAATTTTATAATCTATCTGAATGGATGTGAGAATCTGCAATATCACTGTAAGATTTGTGGTAGGTTTCTTGAGTTTACATATCAAATCAAAATACAAAAGTTTGTATCAATAAAATTAAATAATAAATTATAATTAATAATTTAAATTAAACCTATAATGTTTCTAATTCACTATTATTAAGTATTCTGATTAGTAATAGTATTTAATGTATTTTGTTAGATCTGCTCCTCAAAGACTTTGTTCCCAATATAAACATGAAAATATATCACGTATACTTTTATTTATTTATATTTTATTTATCTAAACTGATCTATAATCTCTTGACTGGTCTTTACTTCATTCCTTTCCTTTGGCTTTAACTCTGGTTTCCTTGCTCTTTGCATGTCTCTCTTGCCTTGAAATATCTTAAACTCATCTTGCTTCTTTATTCTTGCCATGTTCTTAGTTTTCCTCTCTTTTTGCAGCAGTTATTCTTGGACCTTCTCTCTCTCTGCTTTTCTTTGATTGTGCAGTTCTTATTCTCTCTTTTCTAAATCCTTCCTTTTAGGACCATTGGCTATATGTTCCTTAGCTTCAACCAGATAATCAAGTTTATGGTCTATCTTTCTCAGCATTTCTAGTTTATCAGATTGATCTTCTTGCTTAATAAATTTTAATGTTAATTTAAGGGATATATAAATTTGTTATGTTTTATGTTTACCTACCTTTTCAAGAACTGAGGAAATTAATGAGCTTAGCTTATTGATTTATTCTTTTGAACATGAAGTCATTTATTGTAACATCATCAAGGCATTGTTTCTATCACTGCTACTTCCAAAATCCATGGATTAATTAATCTATTACTGACCATTGCCACTTTTCTATGTATTTATCTTATTATTTGAATTAGGCTTGACTCTTGTGTTTGAGTCCAAGAAACTTTGCTTATTTTGCATCGCATTTTTGGCTTATATGAGCATATCAATATTCGATTGAACATCAACCATTTCGCTTTCTTTAACTTTGATTTTAGAGTCAATCTGTTTCTTCATTCTTTCAAGTGCTTGCTCATCTTCCTAAACTAAGTGTATTTTAAAGAGGTTGTCTTCCTCTAAGTGTGATAAATGCTCCAATAAGGTGTATTTGTCGAAATAAATTTCGAAATCAGTTGGATCTTCTTAGAAAGTGGAGTTTTCCTCGGTTTAAGAGAAAGTCTCCAATTCTTAATCAAATTCATTGTTTAGCTAGGGAGCTTCTTGCTACTTTTAAGTATAATATATTATGAGTGAATAATAGAGGCGTATTAGGTATATGAGAGATAGAAAATAATAAATATGAATCTTGATGTATTTAATATTATTTGGAAACAAAGAGATTGTTTTTGAGTGAGTCGTGTACTCAGAGTCTTCTACCTCTGCGACCACCGTCTCTTCTGGTTGTATCGGTTGGAACAGGAGTGACATCCTCAATTCTGCCAATTTTAAGTCCATTTCTAGCGAGGGCTCTAAGAGCTGATTGAGCTCCTGGGCCTGGGGTCTTGGTCTCAACACCTCCTCTTGCTCTCATCTTGATGTGGACAGCGTTAATACCAACTTGCTTAAGGGCCTTGACTACGTCGACGGCAGCAAGCATAGCTATAAAAAGTTAATAAACCATCTTCAATTAATAAATAAGACTCTTCAGCTTGCCACTTATAGGCTGCAAGTACCTCCAACATATATATGAATGGATAATAAGTCAAACTTAATATCATTTGGTACTTAAATAGAGAAAAAGATTCGGGATTGTTGGAGGCAAACGAGCAGCTAAGCAAATGCACAAGCTCATGAGTCAAGCACATTGATAGCTAATGCTGTGTGGGACACTTACCGGCATAAGGAGATGACTCCTCTCTGTCAGCCTTGACTTTCATACCACCGGTGATTCTTGCGTAGGTTTCTCTGCCTGAAAGATCAGTAACATGGATGAAGGTGTTGTTGAATGTTGCCAAGATGTGGCAGACGCCAAAAACGTTTTCGGTCTGTTTACCTGCACCAACAACTGGGGGTCCGTAGTAGGTAATTAAATTCAAATAACAATATCATATTCATTTTTCTTTATTCTAAGAATTTTCAATTTAAGGAATGATTTAGGATATCATATACAATTTTTTCATGAATAACATTTTTGGTTATGATTATTTATTAAGGTACCAAATTTCCTTTCAAAATAAATTTCAAGACTAGCTAAAGTTATTATTGTGGTTGATAAAATAAAAAAATTATTTTGAATGTAGTTTCTGTGTAATACATATATAACTTTTCTTCATTCTTAATATACCTCTTTATTCACTAAGTCTGATAAATTTTTAAAAAAGTAAATTCACTTTATAAATGTTTGTGGGTTTAAAATCTTCTCTTCTTTGGCACCTTCTTCACCATCTGCGCCTTCTACTGCTGCCTTTCCTTTCTTTTGAGCCTTTGACTATAAAAACAAAAGATGAGCGGTTCGTGATAATAGTTACCATTTATCTGCTTCTGAGATATATTGAATAATAATACCTTCCTTTTAATTAATTTAAGAACTAAACTCACTTCCTATATCTTTCCCTTATTTATTAATTTCAAAATTTAAGAATTAAAAGAGACTTACTCAATTATTAATCATACATTAATTTTAACAAAAATAAACACACAAATAATTTACTTCGACCTATTAAATCTAATTTCATTCACTCTTTTTGCTTCAAGCTTGTAAG
Source organism: Oxytricha trifallax (assembly GCA_000711775.1). Taxonomy (NCBI): domain Eukaryota; phylum Ciliophora; class Spirotrichea; order Sporadotrichida; family Oxytrichidae; genus Oxytricha; species Oxytricha trifallax. Next base: position 47,721 of record ARYC01004328.1, on the reverse strand, counting down.
AAATAGTATCTGAAGAGAAGCATGAAGAAAGCAGTGGACCCGGTAATGTAGCCAACGAAGTATTTCCATGTTTGATCGTCCACTATGTATTTAGTTAAGTACTCCTTGGTTTCTTTGTATAAATAGTACAAACTTATTGCTCCACAAACTAGCAGCAGAAATATCCTGAGTCTGTTAAGTGGCATGAATATGCAATTCACTAGTGCAAGCGGTATAAAAATAGCAAAGGAATAGCCGTAAATTTAAAATAAACTGGCATAGGTAACTTCAATTGCTCCTCTGTTCTTGAAAATTAAGTAACTCACGAAGGGATTCACCACAAACATAAGGAGTATGAAGAATGTTGTTTTAAAAACCTTTTATATGCTGTAGTTAGCTTGTTTAACAAGAATGTCTTCTGCAGTTAGAGAACTAGAGTAATTACTTTGACTTGATAGAACAGTCTGCAGATGACCTAAAATGCATAATTCTATAATCAGAGTAACCATGATCCAGATTGGCCCATATAACTCTTTACTTTGATTTGGTTTCTTTTAGAATTCCCTAACTTACTCAGCATCATTCTCAATCAGATGATGCTAATTCTCAGGAATAAATGGCCACAAAGCGTCCAGCATTCTATTTTATATTTCATCTGTTGTTGTGTCAAAGTATGCTTGATATTTGAAAGGATCAAATATGAATTTTTATACCAGATTCTTTGGTCTCTCATTAGACATACTCGCTTGCTTCTTCATTTTTTCTTGCATAGCTTATTTCGCCTAAATCGGATTTATCCCTCCTGGATAAGCGCTCATGTTTATTGTGCTTTTACTAGAAATTGGCTTAAAATCTTCGTTTTGAGAGCTCAGCAAGCTTGTACTCTCCTTTATGATCTCATCATTATTGTCTTAATCAATTATGCAAATATTCAATAAATTAAAAAAGATAACAACTAAGCAATATCATCATCAAAATCATTTGTCCTTCTGCTTCCACTGGCAAATGAAGTTAAGATGTCATCAGGATTAAATAATGCACCGCTACCTCCACCATTGACTTTCTTCCTATTTTGTAAATTGCTATTTTTATTCTATTTAATAATGTTCGAGTTGCTGCTACTGCTTGTATATCCCAAGCCTAGGAGATCTTCCTCAATTCCTTTTGGTTTATTTTGATTATTAGAGTTTAAAGTTGTGAAACTAATGGGAGGCTAATATGCCATAATTTAGTCTGAATGTATTTATAATTCAATTATTAACAAATTATTATCATTTAATTAAATCACACTTCAACCAAGTTTAACATATAATTCGTGTGATGAAGCCATTGAGTTTGCTCACTTTTGTTTTCTTTTTCCAAGGATTGGTTTGTTTGGCATGTTTTTCATGTATTTAATGTTTTTAGGTAAAGCTCTAGCATCCTTTGTTTCATCAAATTATGCATCATTCAACAATTTAAAGTAAATTAAATAAACTTTAGAATCTTATTTTCAATTGTAAAATTGTACTCTTCTTCTTTAAAACCAACTGACTTCTTTCCAGTTGTTTTCTTATCTCTCTTCTTTCCAGTATCTTCTTCATCTTCATCTTCCTCTTTATTCGCATATTTGCTCTTCTTAATTGCATCCTTAGCATCTTTTACATCCTGCTTTCTTTTGACATTTTCATCTTGGACTCTTTTTCTTTCAGTCTTGAGGTCTCTCTTCTTTTTGATGTCATCAAACTGTTCCTTGATTTCTCCCTTGGTCTTTTTCACGTAGGCGTGATAGACAACGTTACCACGGCAGACACCCTCTTCAATCTTTACCAATCTCAATCTGAGTCTAGGCCCAATTTCATTTAAATTATATGCAAATTTCGTGAAGCTTAATAGCAACATTAGTATTCTTTTTCTTATCTTGGAAGTCTTCAGGCAAGATAATCTTAGATTCTGGAATATCATCAACCTCAGATTCTGAAGAATAGCCACCACCCTTAGAGTAGATATAATCAGAAATATCATTGTAACGAGACAGGTTAGGAACTTTCTTGTTATTAACTAAACGCTTGATTGACTTGTTTATTGATCTCTGGCGAGCAGATAATCCATAGTGTCTGAACTCCAAAAATTCCTCACCATTCTCATCAGTTAAAAGATTGAATAAAACGACTCTCTTGCATTATGATAAGTTCATGCTTTGAACTTTAATGGGTGGGAACATGCTCTAAACCATAAGTGACACAATTTTGTATGCATCATTCTCATCTCTATTACCGAAACCGTTCATAATCAATAATGGAGCATTTTGAAGGGTTCTTGAGAAAACTTTGCTTGTTCTCTTCCTTTGTTGGTACTTAATAACATCCCTTGATAGTGAATACTCATCAATCTTGAATGTGATTGTGGGCCCTTTGGGGTTCTTCATAAATCTTATGTAGCAGGATTTATCTGTCTGTGAGAACATCATCATGTGAGTTACTCCAAATTAACCAGCTACTGACATGAAATCCTTGAGAGTATTCTTTTGCTTGTCTTTTAATTTAAGAGCAGTGTAGGGGTACATAAGCTCACGCATGTCCATCAGCAACTCTTTCAAGTAAATACCTATCTTTCCTCTCTTGATAATGAATGCTATAACATATTTACGATACAAGAAAAAATACATTTGCGGAGCAAATTCTACATCTTCATCAACTATTTCTGTATGAGTTCTGCGTCTCTTCCTATAGTAAAATTAAGTTAAGTAAATAATTATCAATGAAAGTTAGTCTTACTCTCTTTCCTCCTTTTCTTGGCATTTTATCTTTCTATTAAAATAATTATATTTATCAAATACTATTTTAATATTCAATATCAATATTTTGGAATAAGTACTTATCAGAAATCTTTTAGATGAATTATATTTTTGGTAAAATTTACTTATTATTAATTTGATCAATGAGATTTTCATATAAAACCCCATATATCAATTAAGAAGTGGGGATTGGAGCTAAGAACAAATAGATTAAAAATTAATAATAATTGTCTGAAATTAAATATAATTAGGTTAAAATCAAATTTACACACCCTGATTGGTTTATTTTATAAGGACAATTAATCGAGCTAATGGTTTTAATAATTAGCCCAAACATTAAAATTATACGCCAATAATAATTAATTTTTAATTTAATTGTTCTTGACCCCAATCTTCCTGTCTTAATTGATCTATGGGGTTTTATAAATATCTTAAAATATATTAAAGATAGAATTATAAGATAATATGGTTGATCACTACATCAGCAATCAACTCTCAGAGTATGCGGTAAGTCTCATATTGGCATATTATATTAATAATGGTCATAGAGGACTGAAGATAAATTCGATGCTTAAAATATATCTGATAATGACCAGATTGACAATGTAGCCATTTCTACTTGATTATTACAAAATAAATATAGAAAACAGCTTTTCCCTTAAAATTCAGAAATTTGCCATCTTTAATAGATTCTGTCATTAAAATGGACAGCTTGTTGGATTGAAACATATTTCACGCTATGGTTTAACTTCCAAATTATAATTTTAAAACAATAACTGACCTTAAGTACAGTTTTATAAAGACTGTAGCAAGTGGGGAGGATCAGGTAGAGACAGGGGAGTCTCAGTAAGAAAGAACAAAAGCAAAAATGTTTTTTAAGTTAAACTCATTCTTTGATATATACCAGAGCAAGAAACAGATCATTAACTTCGCTCATTATTAATCAAAAGAAAGAGTACTATGATGCGTTGATTAGGTTCTTCTTCAACAATTATGAGGACAAGGAGAAGCACTATGGAGTTCCACAGATATTCAATGAGTTTTAAGATTTCATCAATTGCGAAGGTGGATCGTATCCCATTTCACCCACTCTCAAGATACTCACAGAGTACTATCTTAATATTTTATTTCTTTAATGTGGCAGATGATAAACTTGGTTCAAACAATCAAATTAAACATTAAATCTTTGATATATATATGTTTGTTGAGATCAATCTGTACATGTTTGAATTGCTATCTTACTTCGATGGTAAGATACTCCTGAAGAAATCTGATTCCTTAAAGAGCTTGCTTCAAAGAATGATAGAATTGCCTTTTGGATTTCTGCGTAAAATAATATTGGATACTAAAGACTTAATTAATCATGAGAGGATTAATACCCATTTTTTGACATTTCTATTTTTATATGTAATTAGTGGGATTCAAATTTTTTTTTTATTCTAATAAATTAGGAAAGAAGTTTAAGTAAATTATTGTTCATATTATTGATAAAATAAAAATTAATAAAACTTTTGATATCTTATATTCAAATAATTATTACACAATTTAATTGTAAAATTTTGGGGTTTTATTCTTAAAGGTTTTAAGAACTTAATACAATTAGAAGCCCTAATAGGTTTGGAATTCTTTGATAACATTAATGTTATCAGTGACTAGAAAAAGTTTTTAAATAAACAACTGAGCTTAAAAGACGAATTCAGATTCAATAAGTTCAAAGACATAATTAGAAATGCTCGCACTTCCAACACCTACAATGACTAGAGTGTTCAGTTGTTAATTTATAAAAAATACATTATAAAATTAAATATAAATTTATCATGCTTTGATGGAGAGCAAAAGCTTGGATAACTTTCTAACAAATGTGGAATATCTTGAAAAGTTTGCAACTAGCAATGTTATCCAAGATGCATGCAAAGATATTAAATAAAGATAGAATAAAAACTACAATTATAGCGCATTCATCAAGCAATATCTGGAAAGATTGCTAGTAATACCCCAATTTAAGATTTTAATATTTATTTATTAATAGATGGTTTTTGCTTAGGAAATTAGAGACTGCATTGACATTAACTTGAAGAATAACTTTAACAGTCCCTACTTCCCTTAAACTAAGAAAATTATTTTATATTGCTTTCAACTATTGAACTTAGTTTAGTTGCTTCTAGATAATCCTGATCTGCTTACACACAGCTTTTTAGATAAGTTAGTACATCATTCAAAGAATTTCTATCTACAAGCTAATTACATGGAATTAATGGTCAAGCACATACCAATGAGAAAACAGTAAAGACCATTTAAAGATATCATTATTTATTAATATAATACTTTAATTATCAAGAGCTTGATAACTCAGAACTTCTACTTTTAATTGTTTTCTTGCAAGAACATTCCAGAGCAGTACCATTTAATTTAAGTACATACTTTATTATACCAAGTATTGAGCAAATAAATTGACTATATAAATAACCCAGTATTTGAAATGATAGATAAATTTGACAAGGAGTATCTCTACAAAACTATGAAGCAGCACATGTTCACAGTATTCAGACAATAATATGCTATTCAATGGATGCTTGATACACTAATAAGAGTTAGGAATAATCCTGATGAGTAGATATTTAAAGTTAAATTGCTCTCTGAGGTCATTCACGATGTTATTAAAGAACATACTATGGACAACACAAATATTATTTATACTAATTATATTGTTAATTTTAAATATCAAGACTATTATTAAAATGCTATTTCCGAGACCACAATATAGACTTACTTTCAAAGAGTTTAAAGATATAGCTGACATTGCTTTGAATGGATTGGGAAAGCTAATTGAAAAATTAGGAGAGATCTCTATGAAGATTATTTGGTTCTCTGTATATAAAGATAGGATAAAATTTCCAAGAAAATTAAAATATATTAAATATAAAAAATTAGAAGTATTTTATCAAATTATATTTAATTTGCAGAAATATTAAGATTATTTAAAATAAATTAGTGAAAGTGTTATAATCTTACCATATTAAATATGAAAAATAAATTAATTCAAATATTGATAAGTGACATTTTACCTATTAAATTAAAAATTACATGATAAGTAGATAATTTTTAATTTTAGAAAATTATTTTTCAATAATTTAAAATATTTTAATGACATCTATATTTTAATTTATATTGATGATCTTCTTAATAAATACCTTTATACCGAATATTATTTAATCTTAGCAATATTAATTTAGTTAAATGAGGTTATAGTTAAAATAAGAAGTATAGTCATTGAATTTATAAAGAAACTGAGAGATGAGACCATTACTTTAAGATTTTAAAAGTTACCTTTTTAATTTTAAGAGAAGTAAACTAGACTATTGTAGCAAACAAGAAGAACCTAAAAGAAATCATTCTCTTGTTTGATCCTGATTTTGACTTAAATCAACTTGAGGAATTGAAAAGAATTAATTAGATATTTCAAGTCAAATTGAAATACATCAATTTACTTGCTTTTGGCCTCCAAATCTTTTCTCAATGTATCAATCAAGAATTACTTAATATTATTTGTTTACTAAAGCAAGCTTGACAAGATCATACTAGCATAAGAATAATAACTACAAGCTAGAAACGCTAAAAATCAAGATCACTTTGTACAATTTTAAGCTTTTAAGACAATAGATAAAATATATCACTTCAGAGACTCAAAAGTCTTTGAAAATTTATTCCACTCACTGCCTGATGAAATTGCCAAAAATAACGTCCATTTTGAAGAGAACAAAGACCTAGAAACTTAAATTTTATTATATAACTGGTGTTTACCAAATCAGAATGGAAGGGTATGATAAAGCAGTTTAGGAGTACCTCTTTGGAAAGATAGTCAAAGATCATTTTATTTAATTTAATTTTTTTCATTTGATCATTTCAAGAACCTCACTGAATATCCATAAACCTAAATCTAGTAACAAGAGATTTGGAAATTCTGGAAAAACATTCAGCCTGATGATGTTTAAAATGAAATTTAAATAATCAAAGATTTTCTAAAATTACCAGACCTTAATAATTTCAATGGAAGTATAAAGACTGAATTGAATGATCAATTAGAAGCTGATATTAAAAATTTCACAATGTAAGAGCCTTTTCAGAGTAAGGTCTGAAATCATTAATTATCTTCAAATTTATACTGGAAAAGAAAGCAATTAAATTTTAGATTCATCCTAATCCTTCAAAAGAATGATTTAACTTTAAGATTAAATGAATAACAGTAATCATCAGGAAAGTTTAGAATCTGTATCAAAGAGAGTAAGCACGATTACGGAGGACTTCACAAATATAGAATCATATTATTATATTATCTAGTAAATTTTAGAGGAGTATGTGAGATCTAAGGATACTTATGAATTTTGCATTTAAGTTAGTGAGTTTGAATTCAATAGTCTGTATGAATACATGAATGATTGAGCAGCTATGAACAATAGGACAATCGAAAGTATAAGTGGAGCATCATCTTTCTTTAACTATCTTTTTGAGAAGATAGAATCAAGTAACTTTAATGTATTTGAAAGGTTAATGGAGTTACTGTCAAGTAAACTTTAACAGCAAATTAAGAAAGATTCAGATTTCTCATACAAGCTAGTTAACTGCCTTGAATATTTATAAGAAAGCATATGAAATCCTCTTATAGAAATGCTTCTGAAAATACTCTATATATCATAGAGAGTGCTCTAGAGAACGGAATATATATATATCTTTTAATTTAAGCATGGAAAGTTTCAATTATTTTTAGAAATCTTGATAATGCAAAGAAATATAACAGAAGATGCGAAATCTGCTTATAATGATGAATAATATAATTAAGTAAACGTTAGCTCTCTTATTTTACAAAAAGAGAAAATATATCAAGACTCTAGCAGAGCTAAGTTATTGATTTACTCTAAGACACAAGATTTTTTATTTTCATTTATAATATATCTTATATGTCAACATGTAATTAAATTGCAAGTCTTTAAAGATAATAGCAAGTTAAGTTGATTGATAAAATTTCACATAGTCTGTGGACCTTGCAAGGAAATATATCAATTTATTCTAAACTTAAATCAATACGGACATTTAGACTATTAAGACGATTAAGAATTCTTCCGAGTTCCAATCTAAAGAGAGAATATTTTTTGTAAATATTTAAACATAGTTGCAGATCTCCAAATCAAATACAAACATTTGAAAGACTAGTATGAATCACTAAAGAAATCGCTTGATATTTAGAGAAAAAGGTTTTATTTCCTTAATTATGTCCCTAACTAATTAGTTGCTTAATTAAATTATCCATTCTAAGATCATTAATAACTCGAAAAAGTAGTTTAGTAACTAGTGAAGGCTAAAGTTTTTAAGAATCATTATAGAATTTAATCTGACATTAAGGATAATATTCAAATACTTCAAGAATTATAAGACTTTTGGGAAAAGGAAAATTAAATTAACACTGAGTAAGAAATCGAATAATCGCTAAGGAAGGATTATGGTTATTAGTTATAGTCTGGAAGAGTTTAGCACAAATTAGTATCAGACAATATAGGTTTGATTAGAGCTATTTGCTCAATATTTGCCATTTCAAAGATGTACCCCACTTAAATTTAAAGGATATATATATTAAACTTTTGATAGAGTCTTGTTTTGTGAAGAATAGACCTAGTTGGTAGAACTTTAAACATTTGTGAATAGATCAATTATGTACCCAAGTGGCCCAAAAGCATCAAAACCCTATGTAATTGCTAATTTCTAGAAATTGCCTTTTGCAGTTCAATATCTATGTTATGAATACATAATTTAACCCTTGAAATATTACTCATAAAATATTTGTATAAATATTACTTCCTATTATTAAATAAATCATATTTACTATCTGTTAATTATACTTTTTATATTTTATTATATCCTATAATAAGGACTCTAAGGAATTTTATATAGTTTTAAATTTTATGTAAAATAAGTTTAGATATTACTTTAAATTGTTACATTATATAAATCTCCGAAAAATTTGGCAAACTTCATAATACATTATTGTCAAAATAAATGAATGAAATTAATATAATTATATATTTGAGTTTAAATGTCTAACTAAGGAGTATATGATTTACAAAATACTTATTTTACTCTTTACATTCTAAGCATTCAGACTCCTAACTAAACAACTAGACTTATTGAACTCTTAAGAAATTCTCCACCTTATCAATAATACATTAAGGATGACTACATGAGAGACTACTTTAAGTATTATGAAAACATCAAAGTTGTAAGATCTCCCCAATCAAATAATTAACAAATATTAAAACATATTTTATTAGTTATTCCTTTGAATGTGGACTTGGTAAAACATAATTTATAAAACAACAAGCAATTAAATACCACGCTTAAATATTAAGGATTCCTATTTACGGTGAAATTTAGAAGCAAAAAATTATAAAAATATTTGAAGACAATCTTTCTAAGATCCAAGATGGAAAGAAGTTTATAATACACTATGATGTCTATCCATGTGGCAAAGAAGACTTGAATGTCATTTTTGTTTTATATTTTATTTTATCATCCTTTTTCGAACTTTTGATCTTAAAATGCTTGAATTATCAATTCTAAGAAATATTTTCTATCCCATCAAGCTCAGGCTTAAAGGTTTTTATAGAAATAAGCTATGGATTAAATGAGAAACTTACTTCGTTATTTATTCACGATAACTTAAAATACGTTGAATAAAGATGGGATTTTGCTAGCATAAATGTAAAACTTGAGTCAAATGATAAGTTCTAGAAGGTATGCAGGTATTTATTGGCGCTTTAATAAAAGCCAAAGAAATATGATCCAAAGGAATTACTATAACCAAAACATATATAATTATTACATATAAACAGCCATTAAATGAAATAGATTGTTAAGTAATTTTAAGAAACAGCTTCTCAAGAATGTTGAGAAACTAGAATTATTACTTTGTGAATTCATTCGTAGATTTTGTTGGTGACTAAATTAGGAGAATGGAAGAAAGCATAATTTTTTACACAGGAAAATTTTGAGATATAATTAACTGGCATTTTAGGGTTTTATGTCGCTAAAAAAGCTAGAAATTTACATAGAGAAATTATAAGCTAGTTAATCAATTTACCAGAGAATTTAAATTGTTGAAAGTTGTGTGATATCCATGAGCTCTTTTAACTTTTAGAAATCAGAGTACTCGAAGAAGAGCAAGCAAATCGATATAATTATATTATTAATTATATAGATATGATTTAGAAATTGTAAAAATCACATTAATAATATGGTCTTGTTTAAAATTCAATACAAATAAAAGTAGTTATTTTAAATATATAAATACAAAGGGACTTGTTTAATTTTTTATAATAGTTTTTGCATTTTATTCATATAAATTTGCACAAAATAAATTACTTAATATTTTCATGTGTTTATTTCTATATTAATTTTATTTACAAAAAAATTTAGGGACCTTGAATGGGACATCTTTAATCATCCATTCATAGTTTTCAATGATGGAGGAAACATTACTCCTATCTACAAAGATGTTAAAAGTGTGCCAGAAGCTGTAATTGATTAAATTTAGCTCTATTTTTAAAATATTTCATACTTAAAACATTACAGTTTACCACAAAAATGCAAACAGGCACAACAAGTAAAATTAGCAACTTAAATTATATGATGATTTATCATAAGATGAGTTCATAGAAAAGATTCTTGAAATTTGTGTCAGTGATTCAATAATAAATTAAATAATTATTTAATTCGAGAAGGGAGAAAATTAGGAAAATGAAGGATTTGAAGAATTTGGTATTTACTCTTGACAATTTCATGAAATTAGTTCTTATATACTTGAGAATCAGAAACTTTTAGCCAATTGTATTAATGGGTGAAACTGGAGTTAACATATTATTATATTCATTTAATTTGAGTTGGTAAGACATCTTTAGTAGAATATTTGGCTAAGATAATAGATGCAGAATTTTAAGTGCTTAACATTCATGCTGGAATAAGTGAAAACTACATTATCAATTTTGTGAAAAATGCAAATGATATAGCTAAATGTTAAGCAGGAGACTCTATTGAATAAAGAAGGAAAATAATTTTATTCTTTGATGAGATCAATACAAATGAAAATATAAATGGATTACTAAAAGAAATCTTTATTGACAGGCATATAAATGGATAGCCAATCCAAAGAAATATTTGTCTTGTGGCAGCCTGCAACCCTTTTAAACTAAGAAGATAAGAGATTTCAGGTTTAACATCTGGTTTGAAAATGAATGATAGAGACACTACAATGTCAAGATTAGTATATAGAGTAATCCCATTACCTGAAAGCTTGGTACCCTTTATTTGGGATTACAAATCACTTAATAGAAATGAGGAAATTTAATACATTAGAAAAATGATTGAAAAGACTTTTGATGAGTCTTTAATTTTTGGATAGGGTCTTAACTTAGTGTACATGTGGGCTGGTGATAAAAATTAAAATTAGAAGTAGAAATCTAAGGCATAACTTTACGTTGCTGAGATAAAGAGAATAGCAGATACAGTATTTTAAGCTTAAAGTATCATTAAGGAATAAGAAGATAGTCCTTGGGCAGTAAGTCTAAGAGATGTTTCCAGGTTCTGCAAGCTTTTTGTTTACTTCTACCAAAACAATTCTAACTAAGATAAGAAATCAAAACCAAGAGGACCCAATGATCAAATCTTTGGTAATAGAGATATTGCTTTAGTCTTATCTCTATATTTCTGCTACGTTATAAGAATTAGTGAACAAGATAAAAGAAATAGTTTTATATCTAAGCTTCATAAAACTCTAGGAGTTCAAGCAAATAATTGCATAAATCCTTAAAACTTTAAGACTATTGTAAATTAGGAATAAAACAGATTTATAAGAGAAATGGAAATTAAAAAGGGAATAGGCATGTCGTAAACACTTAAGGAAAATATCTTTGTTATCATAACTTGTATTCTAAACAATATACCACTCATAAATCCTTATTTAATTTTTAGTTTTCTCATCATAACAGGAAAGCCTGGAAGTTCAAAAACATTGGCTATGAACCTAATTACAAAGTCTTTTAAAGGACTTCTTTCATCAAAAGCATTCTTTTAATAGTTCCCATCTATAGTACCTTTCTATTATCAAGGTTCAGAATAGACTACATCAAAGAGTATAGAAAAGATTTATAAGAAAGCTATAAAAGCTAAAGAGAAGTTAAAAGACAAGAATAGCAGAGTAGTTGTAGTGTTCGATGAGATTGGTCTTGCAGAACAATCAATTCACAACCCATTGAAAGTACTGCATAGTCTTCTTGAACCACCTCAAGTTGCATTTGTTGGAATCTCAAATTGGAGTTTAGACGCTAGTAAAATGAATAGAGTGATAACTCTTAGCAGATATGACCCTGATCAATATGATCTCTTGGAAACTGCTCTATCTATAGCTAGAAACTATAATCCAAACTACTCTTAAAAACAACTCATTCCACTTGTTGATTGGTACTTGGAGTATATGGATAAATAAAGAAGATCTTAATAAAATGAGAATTTCCATGGTTTAAGAGATTTCTACAGTTTAATTAAGTACATTTCTCCAAGAATGAACTCTAGTGAGGAAAACAATGAGAAAGTTATATTGAAAGGAGTCTAGAGAAACTTTGGAGGACTCAACTCAAATGATGCAATTAGCTTGTTAGACGATAAACTAAACTTTAATTTAATATTTTCTTTAAGTACATCGAGGATCTATATTCTTGCAAGCCTGACCAGTTAATTATAGAAAATTTACTAGACCAAGAATCAAGACATTTGATGATAATAACAGACAACTTTGAAAATTCTCTCTAGTTCATTTAAGATCAATGCTAAAAGCAAACTAGAGAAATTGAAATTCTATATGGCAGTGATTTTCCTGATGACCAAAATGAAGATGCCACTTATGAATAAATCAATGAAATTATTTTCAACATGGAAAGTGGGACTCTCTGTGTCTTCTTGAACTTGAAAAACGTATACTAGTCCTTCTATGATATGTTATATTTTTTTTATGTTGAACTAAAATTACACAGAAATTGGTACTTAAAACACTTAGAAATATTCAAAGGTAGCAGTAGGTGCCGATTAAAGTCTCTTTTTAGTTCACTAAAACTTCAAATGCATCCTAGTGGTTGACTAAAACTAAATCAAGGATCTAGATGGTCCTTTGAAAAATAGATTTGAAAAACAACTTTATACAGAAGAAATTAGTACAACTTTATCACATAGATAAATTAAAGATGAGATAAACTAGTGGACATACTAGATTAGCAAGGTACATAGATTTGAGAAGAAGCAAATGTTTCCAACAATTGATGAAAAACAGTCTTATTAATAACTAATAATTTAGAGTAAGGACCTCTATGGTGATAACGATGAGATAATTAAGTAAGAATGCAAGAAATCTCTAATAAGAGTCGCTACATTCCAAGGTATAATTAGGAGTCAACTTTCACAAGTCGTTGATAAAAATATATGGTATAAGGAGTATTTCAATCAACCTCATCATTTTGATCTTTACCAGTTAATTTATAACTTAAAACTTATTAATCTATCTAAAAATTATATTGATATTCATAAAGTTCAAAAAAAGTATTTTCAGGAATAAATGAGCTATTTTCTTGAATGTCCAATATATTACATTAAATTAATTTAACTCAAGTGTTTTATAATTGATCATTACTATAATAATTGGAAAGATGAGAAATGCTTTTAGAACTTAAGTGGTTTTAACTTAATTACTTACACTTTTTCATCTCTTCTGGATTAAAAAGTGCTAAAGGATAAGTACAAAGATAAGATTGAAGATAGCATTCAAAAATTGAATTTTAATTTTCCTTTAGTTATTTATTAATTTTACTGTCATAAATTGAGTTAAGTAACATTCATAAGAAAAAGCAATTCAAGCAGCTTATTGAATCGTATTTTAATAAAGAGAACAAAAATGAACTGTTATTGATATTCGCAGATATGATGGTCATGAATATAACTAAGAACATAATAAACCTTTGCAGAAGCAAAATAAACAGTAAAAGAACAAAGAGATCTTTACTACCTGATTCAGATTAACTTGTCAACAAGTACATCTGCTTTATTATTAAACTAGATTTTACTAAAAAAAGCAACAATCACTTTGTTAGCTTTGGCAAATATTGGAGGCAGTTTATGGTTGATTTATTAAATGGAAGAGGCCATTAAGAAATAACTATTAAGTAATTATTTGACAATAACATTGAAAGCTTGATTAAGATATCTTCAAGCAAAAAGACTATGTTTGAATAAGCACTTGTTGAAGGTCTTTCTAAGATTTTCTATAAGAAACCACAGAAATTTATCACTGAGAGACTTGAAAAGATATAGAATATATTCAACTAAGTGAGTAACAATGAATTCTTAACTGAGTTGATTGTCTGTAAGTTCTAAAAGAATCCTATGTACGACTCAATTATGAACTCCTGGAGAAGTGATGTAGTATGCAATGATTTCTTAATGAAAAGTAATTTAACTTTCCATGGTGCAGCTCTCGAATTCATAAAGACTGAGCTTGTGAATCATTTAGCCTTTGTAATTTCTTATCTGGAATAGGATGGAATCATCACTTCTTATAGTAGTAATGAGTAATCTCAAATTAAATTTAACATATCACTGTTTAATACTAAAATCAAACCATCAATCTTAGTCGTGACGTAGAAGTATCTGAAGTGAGTTGACGTGGCAATCAATGACGTGGCAAGTCGTGAACTAGAAAACTCCGAAAAACCACCTAGCCCCCCATTCCACATTTCCCTGTACCGAGATGTAAAATCAGAGATAAGAGCCTAGCGAACTAGGAGTATCCCCCACAGAGCTCGTAGAGATCTGCTTCCTGTAAACAATTAAAGGGGAGTCATCACTTCTTATGAAAATGAAGATTTGTTTGAAATGGCTAAAGGCTACTTTACTAATCTTTTTAGAAATAACATCATCAATAATAGGTTCCTGAATGTTTACTACTTAAACTTTAACTTCGACAGAATTAGATTCCCATTAGCAAGAGTGATACATTAACAGTTTTCGTAATTGAGGGTTTAGTTCATGAAGAATGACAAATAATTTGATGACTCTAAAATCAATCTTTACTAGAAATCTTAAAACGATAATTATTATTATTATTTAATGCTTATAGGAAATTAATACTGGGGCTTAAGCCAGCCAGATAGTTATTTAGGTTTTTAGTTCATACTTTTGACTTTCGACACCGTCAGTCAACCCTCCCTGTAGGTAAAGGAGGCCAGCTTGGGCATCTGGCTCATGCTAACATGCCACCACAATTGGGTAGGCAAGGGGAACACGCCGGAACCCCCTGTGTGGTCTAGCAGTTTTGTGCGCTACTGAATGAATTTTCTTTTTACTACTATGACTGACTTTCTTAATGAGTGCTTATGTTTCGGGTAAAACCCCTTCTCAGTAAAGACTTATTGTTTGGCTTTGCTGAGGGGGGAAAACCTCGAGAGATACTCTGCTGAAGATTTCTTACGTAATGTTGTTCTTACTTTTCATCAGCAAATAGAGTCCAATCTGAGAATCCAAGCGGTTTGTCTCTTAACTCCTACCCTATCCTTGATGCACTCAACCCCAGGTTGCAAGAATAGGTGTATCATTTAGTTTTAACACGACTTATATGATCAACAGTCGACGTTTTTATTGGCGTGGTCCCCCTATACCTTGCCTGACGTATTCTGAGGAGGTTCTCAGATCCGGGACTTATCTCGTAAAAGCCGAGTGCCTTCACGGTTTCGAACTCCGGGGTACCGGAATTGGTCGGGATATACTCCCAACATACCAGTAGGTCGTAACCAAAACGATAATGATTTCATAGATCTTAACAGTATTGAGTTAAGCTTAGATGACTTGCCGCATGAAAGATAAATGAGCAGCAAGCAAAAAGAAAATTAAAGACTAATCTACATTAAAAAGAAAGAGATACTTCAAAAAGATAAGCATTTGAGTAGAAATATTGATAATCTTAACTCATGGTGTGTTCTATACTTCCCTAAGGAATATATCAATAAAAAGATGCTCACTGAAAACAATATGCAGTATCTAGAGGATTTTTCATATTTAATTAATAACTAGGAATAAATAACCCATAAACTATTTACATTATCTTTAAAGTTTTTTTATATTTATATTCAGAGATATTTAGCATTTTAAATTATTTTTGTGAGTACTTAAACATATTACATAAATTGTTTAATTATAATAACAGATGATAAAGAATAATTATATCTATCAAATTGAATAAATTAAAATATTAAATAAATAATTTATAATTGTTTAATGAAATCTTGAATTAAAATATAAAACAAATATTAAATATATGGGAATAAAATTCAATTAAAAAAAACATAAAATTCAAAAAAATCATCTATTTAGGACTAAAAGAATTATAGAAATGTAATATTTTCTAAAAACATTGAGAAATATTTAAACAGGAAATTAATTTTAATTTATTAAATTACTAAAATGAAGATCAAATAAATCTTTAATATGGAAATTATATTTGAAACTATAGAAGCTTTATATTTTATTAAATAATATTGTTAATTAAAAATAAAATAAGAGTTAAAATTAAATTGTCTTTTAAATCTAAGCAATTTACTGACTCTTCAGTTGATTAATTTAAATAAATATATTTTATTACTATAAGAGGTACCTTTCTAATTCTATCAAATATTTCCTAAAAGAAAAGATAATCACAGATAAAACAATGTCAAAGTCTAAAATTTATGGAATCTATTGGAAATATGAGAACTTGTTTTTGAATTTAATTTCTTAAATTATAGCTATATTGAAAATATCGTTTTAAATAATTTTGAATGTATGGAAGATCATATATGAGAATTAAAAGTATAAACCTTACATTGAAATTGAAGAAAAACTTATCAAAGAAATTCTTAAAAACCCACATTATTTAGATACTGACTTCAAATACCTCCCTAAAGAAGCATTTGTAGAATCTGTGATAAAAGTATTTTTCGAGATCTATTATCCATCTGAGCAAGTGTTTGATTTTGTTGTGTGGGAAAATAATGTTAAGTCTACTTTCTAAAGACTTAATGATCTGTCTTTCTACTATCATAGTTTATTATATTAAAATCAAGGAGTAACTTAAACATAAGAATCAAGAGTCATTATCTTCTTGTTAAGGTACTATCAGGAAATTATTAAGTACGGAGGAGTCAAGGCAAACACAAATAACTTTATTGAATTCGCAAAGAACATCAAAGAAATATTCTAAATGCCATAACTTCTTGTGCAATACTTACTTTATTTTAAATTTATAAGAGTCTATATTAATATTATAAACTTGAGTTGATGGAAGAAACTTGGCTTTAAAAGAAAGATTTAGAACTCAAAAGAAGAATAAACTTAATGATATGTATTATAACTTTTTGATATTAAATTTATAGTTTATTTAAGATAGCATGTGAATACATTATTGAATCCTACCAATTGCTAGAAAACATAGACTTTAATTTCTTAATTAACAAAGTTCTGGTTCTTTTGATTTCAAATAAAAGCGAGTTGTATTCTCTTCAGCACAAAGATAGTTATAAATTTACTCTTCAAAGCTTAATTACCATAGTAACTTCAATAATTAGAAGTTAAAACTATGAAGCAATTGATAAATCTTGCTTCTCAGAAATAATTGAGGGTGATCAAGTTAATTACGATAAAAATGTTTAGAGATATCAATTAGTGAAAATCCTGAATGAATTTGTGATAGCTCATAGTCATAGTATTAGCAGAAGCGATCCACTTATTATAAGCTTGACAGATCAGCTGATTGACTTTATCAAATATGATCCATTCGACCACTTACCCAGAATGAAAAATGCCTTGGATCATATAAGACACATTTTCACAAATTCAAACATGGATCATGTATCTCTCTAGTAACTTATAGCAGTTGCAGCTTTTAAAAAGATAGCCAAGATCTAAGTTTAAGAAATTGAATACCTCTCTAAATTTATAACATTTATTTTAAAGATGATGATACTATGGCAGTTGATTTAGCAGTGATTATTGATTAATTCTTCTAGTGTGACAATGAACAGTAAAGAATTTCAATGTAACCATTCGCTATTTATCTAATGAAACTTTGAATAAATTTTAGAATTTCATCATCTAATTAAATAAATTGAAACTACTCTATTAGAAATACGATTTCGAAAGAAAAGACAGAGACTTCCTGAGACCACTAGTTGGTTGGTTCGACTAGTTCTTTATTATATTTATTATATTCTAAAAGATAGATTTTGAAAGGGATATCATAAGCTTCTCATATATAAGACAATCAGAATTCAATTAAGTCTATGAGAAATTCTAAAGCCAGCTTCCGGTAATTCATATATTAATTATGTTTGAATTGATGAGTCAGTTCATAAGAAATCACCTCTCAACAAATTCCTCCAAATCTTAGCGTTGATTGATTCGTTCTTTTATATAAATATTTTATTTTCTACATTTAGAAAAGAAAGCAAGAAGTATAAATTATAATTATTTATCAATGTTTTAAATCTTTTAGTATTTTATTAATTATACCTAAGAATTAAATTGATATTTTCGCAAAGAACCAATGTTAACTCAAGACCAAATCTTTAACATTTCTTGAGACCTTTCGTTGATTAAGTATTTGACAAAGTTCCAAGGAACATGTTTTTGAGAATCGATGATTTGAAGGGAGAGAAGTATCATTATAAGTTACTATCGATGATGATAGGATCAGCAGGATTTGCTAACTAAAATCTGTTTTTCTATTAATTCTTCGTCAGTCCATAGAAAATGAAAGATTCATTTAATATTAACTTATTTAATCATTTGTGCCGTTTGTACAGAATTTCATTGGAGATACCGAATATCAAAAGATGTTTAAGAACAATTAAATGCTGCATATTATATAACAAATAATGATTTGTATAAATTCAATAAATGACAAACTATCATGTCTGGAGTGCATACACTGCAAAAGGTAAACACTGAGAAATATGATAAATAAATAAATATTCATAAAACTTTTATTCTTATTTGTTATGAATAGACAAAGATGCATAATCTTTATAAGATATTATTAATTAATTCTGAGAATTGAGCTGTCTGACTACAATAGTGCAAGTCAAAAGACATTGACACATGGTGAAAGAAGATGCAGACATAAAGATCCAAATTAAAGTGATAAAGTTTGCAATAACAAACTCATTATTATATCTATTTAATTGGCGAGGTAAAAGCATAAATTATAAATAGTAATTAAATTGCTATTTTAACTCTTTAAATTTAAGAATGAACATATTTGTAAACTATATCTTTTGCATTTAAATTAGATCTTCTAAATCCTAATAACTTAACGAAATCTTAGAATTTTTTCTACTGTTTATCAGACTAAATCAATAAAATGCCAAATATTCAAGAAAGATATTAATATACTATAAAAATTTATGACTAACTTGCCTATAATTATTAAATATAATAATCAGCGTTTTATATTTTAATTTTATCTACTAATAATAAATAAGAACCAATAAGCTCATTGAAAAATGTCAGATCTGGCGTGGAAAGTTTTATAATTAAAAACACCAATGAGTTAGCCAAGAAGTCATACATTCCTTTTGAAAGAGAATCCTACAATTAAGTATAGATAAGAAAATTGAATAGATATTAGCTAGCCACTGGAAGAATTCTACTTCATTCAAAACCCCAAAACCCCTGAAGTTGTTTGATTGAGTTTTTGATTGATGAAAGTAGACTATTAACGCATGCTTTATTAGGGTTTTAATAGGGTTTATGTAGGGGTTAATGGTTTAAATATCAGTAATTTAAGTGAGAATATGCTAGGTTTGGGATCAGTTTATGATAGTGAATATATAGATTTATTGTTTAAGTTGCGTTATGGATGTAATGATTATAGTGATCAACTCAGACCTATTCTAAATTACACATCTATTGCAAGACTGCTCCATAAATCTCCTGCTACTGTTAGGTCACACTGTCTATTAGCATTGAATTTAAAGAGATAGCATCTTAATTCTAAGCTTAAAAGACCTTTAAAATTCTAGTAGCATCATATCGATTATCTTATTAATGATAAGACTCTATAATACTGGGCTCATTTCTCTCTGGCCTAGAGGGCTGTGATGTTTCATCGCCAATTTCCTGAGCTACACATCTCTGCATAATCCATAGCTAATATTTATAAAAAGAATGGTATATCTTATAAGACAGTCAATCGCATTAAGAGAGTGATCGACTTTAATGTTCCATTTTATAAGGATAATTTTAATTATATATTCGATTAAATGCAGAGGGCTTAAGAGCATAATATAAAGTTCATACATGCTGATGAGGCAGTATTCACGTTTAATACCTTCATATCGAGGTCTTGGTATATGAGGTACAGCAACATAGAAGTTTATGATCAAAAGGTTAAGGTATGAACTCATGCAATCCTTGTTGGAATCAGTGAAGATAGTGGGCTTGGGACTTATGTTATCCACCCTCGCTCTATTAAGACTGAATAATATATTAAATTTTTGCAATAGCTAAGAGATAAGTATGCTGAATAAGAAATTATTCTGTTTTTTGATAACTTATCAGTTCATAAAACTAAAGACTCAAGGAGAGAATATGAAAGGCTAAACATAACACCTGTATTAATGTTCCTTATAGCCCTCAATTCAATGGAATTGAACTATATTGGGGCCTATTAAAAGGCCACTACAAGAAACTTCTGCTCTATCATCTGATACACGATCTGAAGATAGATACAGTAGATTTTATTAAGAGTGCTGCTAAAAGAGTCAGCGATGATAAAGCAAAAGTATGCGCAAGAGAAGGGAGATTTTGTGTTTATAAATAAGTTTTAGATTTAAACGAATGAATAAGTTCACATATTAAATTTGCCCGTAAAGGGATTTGGCTTCTCTTTCTTTTCTTCCTCTTAAGGCTTGCTTGGGCCCATGTTTCTTCTCTTAGTGCCAGCTCCTTCATCTATGTTTATCTCTTCTGGTTTTTATAAATCTTTGAAGAGTCTCTTACTCAATTCATGCTTTACTTGAGACTTTCTCTCTCTGTTTAATTTGCTGCGCTTTTTCATCAAATATATAGCAGTACCAGGTTTTTCTATAAAGTTAGAAGTCTATGTTTACTTGAGATGAATGGATGCTTCTGCAGTTCCTACAGCCATGAGTCACTGATTTTGATTCCCTGCTTCTCTTTCTCTTCAGGAGAGATGCTGTAGCGTTTCTTATGAGCTTCTTAAATTACTTCACTTAAGTACTCTGGTTTAAGAGTTCCAAGAACTCCAAAGAAGAAGTTTCTCTCTGGTTACTTATTTGAGAGTTGTAATTTTGATGGTAGGTACAGAGCAACATCTGGATCACTCATCGCATCATCATAGAGATTTGTCATGAGATTTCAGGGTAGTTAGGTATCTCAATCATCTTTATTTCATTGGTCTTAAAAGCTTTTTTCTCTTCACTTAGTAAGGCTTTTAAGAATTATATTTTGTTCCTTCCTGAGTTGGCAAGAACAATCCAACTATGGTTAATATATTAGTATTTGATAAAAGCTTACCTTGCTATACCAAATATCTATAGAGGTCCTCCTTACTTCGAAATTTTCCTATCAATTCTTGAGATTGTATTCTCTTCATTGCATCATTCATAGACTCCATCTTGCTTCCAGTTTCTATAAATGTTTATGAAATTTAAAATTATGGATATCCATTCTAAACTTACTAAAATTTTACTCCTATATAGAGAGATCCAACTGGAGGTCAACCTGAATAAGATAGTAAGAGAAAGATGGAAGAACTTTCTCCAAGTTTCAAAGTTTGACTTCCATTTTTATCAAACTTTCTCCATTAAATTGCTCCTAATAATAATTAATTTAATTAGGTGGTGCTCCTAATTTATTTAAAACTTAATTAGGTG
This sequence comes from Oxytricha trifallax, assembly GCA_000711775.1. Lineage (NCBI taxonomy): Eukaryota > Ciliophora > Spirotrichea > Sporadotrichida > Oxytrichidae > Oxytricha > Oxytricha trifallax. Next base: position 25,953 of record ARYC01004328.1, on the reverse strand, counting down.
GTTGTATTAAAGTTCAAAACCGTATTAGGAGGTACATTTCAAAAATTAAATTTTAAAATCTCCCCTCCTAAATTTACAAGAACAGCTTTAGGAGCACCACCTAACTTCACAAAACACATTTAGGTGCATTTTTATGAATAAAATGGATGAATTAGTTTATAAATTATCACTAAATCTAAGAAATATAAAACTAATGTCTCGTACTCTGTTCTCATTTAACCTCTCTAAACCTTTGAGGATATGCTCTTACTTTGTATAAAGGTAGAATTTAAATAGCTTGTATAATTTTTTATAGTATTTATAAAATGAGCGGTAACTTACTTAGAAAAGCGGCATTGCTTGGTATTAGGCAGCAAAACCTTCTTTTATGAATCAAAAGAAAATTTAGACTTGCGATGCCTCTACCTAGTAGGAACCTGAAATTTTCTAACTTTAGGTATCAGACTTTTAATAGCAATTCAGTTGTTAAATAGAAATGCAGAGCTAAGAAATTTAATGCGAAGTTCCAATGAAAATGGTTGAAGAGGAGGAAGAGAAAAAATTAAAGCATTACATTTATGTGAGGAGTGTGAGAAGAACTTCACTTATAAATCTGCTCTTAAGCGTCATTTCTTAGAGTAGCATTCTAACAAGCCCAAGCTCTATCTTAAGCTTGATAAGATAGATGGAAAATATTTCTGCCCTTACTGCAATAAGTAATACAATCATTCAAGGGATCTAAAAGTTCATCTATAAAACCATCATGGCAAGAAGTTTGAAGTAATAGATCCTGAGACTGTTGAGGTCTTCTTTTAAAAAGATAGCCAAGAGAGCCTTTAGAAACTTTGGAACAAAGAGTAAAGAAAGAAAATTAACTTATTAAAGCAGTAAGAAACCTCCCAGCCTCAGAGATAGTAAAAATCACTCTTTAGATGCATGCACTTAAACTTCCAATATTGAATATAATTGACCTTAAAGAGTGTAAAGAAAGTTATCTTATCCTTGAGGATAAATTTGAGAAGAAAGTCATAACAGATAAGTAGTTCGTACAAGATATTTCCGTTCAATTACTTCAAATGCGATGACAAGTATCAAATGGAATTCGTAAATGAATACCAAGCACTACGAAGTCAAGAGATAGTTAGTGCAGATTTATAATAATGCTCGATGCTATTCTGCTTGCTCAAGATCATGTAGCTTTTCGTCTTCCTCTATATTAAATGACATTAAGAGACTACATTTAATATTAAAGGATACCAAAGTAGTTACCTCTTATTCTTACAAATGTTTGCAAAGGCATTGAGGAGCTGCACACTCTTGGGTATGTTCATAGAGATTTGAAGCCTGAGAATATTTTGCTTGAGTTTTCACCTCTCAGAGTGTAATAATAGATTTCAATAGATCATAGAGAGTTGAAGCTTCAGGACTTGGCAACGTGTATGGTACTCCTGGATACTTTCCAGTAAGAGAGGATTGGAGAGATGGTGATATTAAGTGGGATATATGGGCTCTCGCAGCAATTATTTGTGAATGTGATATGGCAAGAAATGATTACTATAGCTGCAAAAGAGAGAAAGATTCAAAACAGAGAATACAGCAATATCTAGACTAGAATAAGATAAAAGGTAGAATGAAAGACATGGCTGAGTAGATAATTATTAAGCCTAATCACAGAGCTTACCATACAATAGACTAAATTGTAAGTTGGATAGGAGATAAAGTTTAGAAAGCTGCCTCATGATGCTAAAGTACTGTTTGAGTGAATAATAAAAATAAAACACTTGCATTACACTTTAATTTATATTACATTATAACCCTAAACCCCTACATAAACCCTATTAAAACCCTAATAAAGCATGCGTTAATAGTCTACTTTCATCAATAAAACAACTCAATCAAACAACTTCAGGGGTTTTTGGGTTTATGTATGCTCATGTTTTGTCTGTCATTCTGCAAATAAGACAATAAAACCCAAAAATATATTAGTTTAATTCATTTCTTAAATATAATTATAGATATTTTTTTTTATTTTTTTATTTAACTTTTTTTTTATTTAAAAATATGTTTGTAGGTTGTTTTTTTTTTTAAACATCTTATTTATTTATATACAATAATTTAACTTTATTAAAACTTAGTTGCGGTATGTATTAATGAATAAGCAAATTAATGAGTAAATTTAACGGATATAAATGCTATGCTTGAAATCATTCTCACAGATTACTTGTACTCAGGAAAAAAGTATGAAGAATACCTAGCAGATGCTTTAAAGTATCTTTCTTACTGCATTAATTAAGATTGGGAGTTCTTAAAAACTGTTTATTTCTTGAATGATGAGAAAGTTTCATAAATTATCCAATTCATAATAGTCGAAATTGTCAAGACTTAAAATGGTGCATATGATTATGAAAAGCTTAGAACAATCGATGGTAGAAAGCATATGGAGTTTATTCATATTATTTTATAGTAGAACTTCAAAGTAATCTGTGATCAAATCTTTGGTGACCTTAAAATGTTAAGGGAGTAAATATGTATTCATACCATTAATTAAGTCACAATAAAATTTACTAAACCACCTAAGTTTTTTACAACAAAGGTATAACAAAGCAGTCCTTTAGAGATGTATTTGTTAGAAAACAATAAATTACAGTAAAATGATTACTATCATTTACTAAGAAGCATAAATTAAACCTCAATAGTTCATTTCGAGAGATTTGTGATTGAAGATTGGAGAGATGATACAAATTTCTTCAGAATGCTTTTTGAACAAAAGGAGTCAATCAAGAACTTGAGATAGCTAAAATACCTAGTTGAATGGGCTAGATACATATTTGATAAATACAGTACCTAACTCACTTACGATGAAGCAAATGAAATGACTATTTAAGAAGCTATGGAAAGAGACTTCCAATAGAATTAGGCTTCAAGAGAGTACAGAAAGAAAAAATAGAAAGACTTTAAAAAGTTTAAACAAGCTTGGAATACTTTTACAGGCTTGATAATCAAGGACAAGGATGTTGAAGTTGTGATTCCAGAAATAAGTGAACAATCTAAATTAATGCTATGTTGCTTAACGAAAGATAAGAAAGACTAGCTTGGCCAAGTTTTCTATATCCTAATCAAATATCTTACTCAAAGCAAGACAAAGTTCTAAAGGAAGCGGAAAAACTTTTTAAAGACCATTCAGTAAATTCTATTAGGTTCCCTAAAATACAGCTACTTAACTTGAAATAAGAATCTGTAATATATTTCAGAGAGAAGTAAAAAATAATTGATAAAAGAGAAAGAGCATTAACTGCTAAAGTATTTCTAGTATATTTAATTATCGGAACTTTAAGAGAATCAATTAGAGGAAACGAAATAATTATTAATTTTATTATTTAATGAAGGAAATGTAATTTGACGAGAACTTATTGATACTAGATAGTAAAACCAACAAATATAAGAAGCTAAAAAACTAGAAGAAGAATTATTCGAAGAATTAATAATTAAAAATAGTGCTTGCAGTCTTCAATACTCAAAAGGAATGTTTGTTGAATATGACATCGATAAAATCAAAACATAAACAATTGAGATACTTCTTAAAGGCAAACATATGATAGAGCTGGATGATCAAAACTCCGGTCTAAATTTCCAATTCGTAAATCTAGGCAATCTGTATTCATAGTTCGAAGCAATTCAAAAGATCGAGCCATAAGAAAATCTTCCAGAAAACATTTCAAAAGTAATCTTTATAAATTTATCTTGGAATTCAGAGATACAGAGAAGTTACATCAACTGATTGCTTAACTAAGAATCACAATGAACTATATTGAAAGTTTAGACTTCCCAAGTTCAAGAGACTCCACATCAGCTTAGTAAAACTTGGAATTAATAAACTTTATGAAAGCACTTCAAATTACTAAGGAAGATAACATCCTTGGATTTGACTTAAAACTGAACAATTTAATTAGTCTATATGAGGCAATCGAGTAAAAGGTAGAGGAAAACGAAGTCAAAAACATCTCAGTTAAATATCATGATGAAATGTCCGAGGCTTAAAACATTTAAATCGGAAGAGAAATTCATTCATTAGAAAAGCAATAGATAGAAGATGTCTCTCATGTTATATTTATATGATATTCAATTTATTTGTTGTAGGAAGATTCTGTATAAGATATCTTAGAAACTTCTAAAAAGAATTGTTAAACAAAAGGCTCTTCGAGCACCTCCTTGAGAATAAAAACCTCTTCCAAAGCTATATAACCATTTCTAAGCAAAAGAACAGAAAGGAAAGTCAAGAGAGTGAAGTACTTGATTATGAACAAAACAACAAAATCAAAGACATCGTCAATATTATAAAGAGGTTGATGTCTGTTGACTTAGAAATCAGACATGCAAAAGCCCTATATGATAGATTGAGGTAGCAATACTTGCAGAAACAAGATGAAGAAAAGAATAAAGCTGAATCTATTGATATATTATATAATTTATTGCGAAGGAAAGACAAGAGTTGCTAAATGCAGAGCAAGTCAAAAATATTGACTACAATTAGATTTTAATGATGGAGTAGCAGAGACCATAGGCTACAGGAGGAAGAAGAAATAGAGGTTAATTATTATGAACATTATCAACTTATTTTATTTTATTTTATTTCATTCATTTATTTTAAATTAATTCGCTCTTAAAGGTAGAATTTGTTAAATCTGTATTCATAGATTCAGGAAGTATGCGAACTCATTCCTTAAGAGAGATCCTCCTTGTCAAAGGCATTAATAAGCTAAATTAGATCTGATTTAGATATTTACGACATTGTTTAGGATTTCAAGACTGCTTTTAACTACTTAACTCAGTGTGCAGTAGATAGCGATTAAAATCTAAATTTATTTCTACTCGAATATAAACTTGAGAAATTTACAAGAGCAATAAACAACGAATTCATTTTATAGGAACTAAAGCTGAAACATATATTGGATGTTTACTAGAAGTTTGAAGGCAGAATATTTCACATAGTCTTAGATTTGATTCATGAAAAATATCAAGAAAAAGTTACTAAAATCTAATAAGATTGGCTGGTTTATATTCTTGATTAAGAGGTATTAATCCTAATAATTACTAATCACTTTAAATTATTATAATATTAGTATATTATGAATGATTCCAAAGCTCTTAAAAGCTATAGGAAGACTTTGTGCAAGACTTTTATCATCTAATTATGTGCTTGTAGATCCAAACACGAACCTGTTTGAGTTCATTACTTCACAAGAAATGAATCTATTATTTAATGCGAGTGATGATATAGATTTTGACTTGTACTAAATAATTCTCTCCTAATCAGATGTTTTAGTATCTCAATCACTTGAAATATACAAGATACTTTCTAAGTTACTTAAAAGAAACACAAAGAGAATAGCCTAACTTAAATCATAGCAAAATGAAGATTATAAAGATGAATAATACATCAGCAATGATGAATAAATACAAGTAATTAAAGTATAGGATCCATTCCAAGATAGTTTTATCAATGAACAGAGTGAAGAAAGTAAAAGTTCTTAAATTAACAGACAAACCATTAGAGAGAGTTAGATAATTTAAGCAATATCAAGATACAGTTCATCACTATTTGAATCAATAGCTCCTAGTAGTTTAGCAACCAAAAATATAAATCAATTTTGTTACTTATTTTATCATTTTAAATCATAAAGAGATGCTATTTAATGAATTCTTTATTGTTAGCGGAGACTTAACTCAAATAAAACACGATTAGTTAGTTTCAAATAATCAGAATTAAACCTATATTGATTCAAAGATACTCTTCTTACATTCAGAAAAAAATCCAAATACTTCCGACCCCAGAAAAATCTAAGCAAAATGTTTCTGTTTTCCAAATGGAGTCTTAGCTAAATAGGTAAAAGATCAGTAAATATCTAGTAATTTAAGATAATTTAACACTAATTATTCAAAGAAAAACAGCTTTATATTTACGATTCCAACATCAGAAGAAGATGGTTTTGATACAAAAGTATAATCTCACTACTATTTCATTTGTATCATTAAAGATGAATTAGTTGATGTTTAAGTTGGTAAAAAGAGATATTACTATACTGTTTAGAAAGCTTACTGTTTAATGACCCTCTATAAGTATTTTGATTTTCATCTGTAAGTACTTAATTCCATCCTGAGTCTATATAAAGCTGAGAAAGTTAAGTTAGAAAACTAACTTAGAAAATAGATATTTAGTGACTTAGATTTAGAAAAAGAAGTTGCCATTAAAATGCCCTTAATAACTAAGGATATCGAGAAATTATTGGACAACTATTTCTAGCTTAAGCCAATATAGAATAATCTTAGAGTTTCGTTTCCTGAATCTAGCAAAGAAATTAATTTCAATGTTCCCATTTAAAAAACATCAATTGAGCTAAATGATCTTTTCTGGTATGCTCCCTTTTTCATGATGACTATAAAGATTGATGAGTTTTACAGATTACTATCAGCTGTATTAATGGAAGTGTCAGTCATTTTTATTTCTGATTCCTTGCCAATGCTATCTTCTGCAGCTATTGGTATTTAATGCTTTCTAGAGCCATTTTAATGGTGTCATACCTCTATTCCTATTCTTCCTAAGGATTTGCTTGAAATCACAGCTGCACCTACTCCATTTATTGTTGGCATTCTTAGAGACTAGGAATCAGAAATTGAGTGGGATGAAATCACTAATTAGTGCTTGCTGGTAGATATTAAGATAGATACATAAACTGTGGAAATTACTGAGAGTGGAGGCAAGTACCCTAAACCCCACTTCAATGGACTTAAAAACATACTAAGGCAGTAGTTTGTCAAGCTAAATAAACATTATTAAAATTACTTATTAATTTATATTTATCAAAAAATACTTTAATGAAGAGATTGATTACTAACTTGATAATCAGACTATGAAACAGACTCTGCAAAGAATTTATGAATTTGTAAAGTATAGCATTCAAATCTTTGTAATCAATAAACTGCCACTTGACTTACTATAAGGTAAAAGGAAATTAGCTGACCTAGATGAAGTAAAAGGTTTAATAAAGAGTTAAACTTCAGAGGCTGATTTACCATTTGTAGAAATACTGCTGGAAACATAAATGTTTTAATACTATGTAGATGGGAAATACTGTCAAATCTCACAATGATATTTATATTTAGAAATTTATCACATTTTGAATTATCATTTAATCATTATAATGAACACAATAATTAGATATTGAAGTTGTTTAAAATAATGATTATTATGATTTGAGGTTCACTTATCGAAAGACTTAACAGAGATCAATTGAGTATCTTCGGCTTCAATAAACTCCATACTAGAGAGAATAATCTTTCTAATGTTTGCTGCTGCGATTGGATGATAGAAGCTTTCGTTTGCTTTGTAAACTCAATGAATTAAATAAGCTTAGTTTTTTGGGGAATATTTAGCATAAAAAAATTAAGAATTTAAAATAAACAATTTAAATGATTAATATATATTGTATATCTTGATTTATTACTTATTTTCTCGTTTTATATTTCTATTCTCTGATATTTAAGAGAATAGATGTAGTTTACCATTTAAATATAATAATTTAAGTGCGGTTGATCTCATTCCTGATCTTACTAGAGCTGTGTAAACAGGAAGTATATACTTTTGTCTGCCCCATTTGGATACATAGTCAAAAGCTTTATCAAAAGCATCATCGAAGCCAAGTTATATAGCAAGTGGGAACCATCTTTGTCCAATTTCTGGATTTTCGTCGAGAGTGCAATTTAGATCAGCATCTATTTTCATGAGTGTCCTGACAGTTAAATCATTCATCCTTGAAAGCAGTTGCTGTTAAAAGATAACTTTCAAGTTCAAGTTTTCTTCTTTGTTGTAACTTGAAAAGTTGTCTGGGCTTTTGTCTGTTCCATCTAATGCGACGTAATCATCGGCTAATTTCTGATAGGTTGCTGCTTCATCTGTTTTGAAGTCAAGCTTGTAAGGGTTGTCACCTCCTTTAGTGATCCATTTGTCCCAATCAACTGATTTGATTATTCCATCAACATCTTTTTCAGCAAAGGTGGCTTTCACAAATTGATTGAAGTAAAGTCTAACATCAAGGTAATTCACAGATTGATATTTAAATCTGCCGATAAAGCTAGATAAGAATAACTACATGTTGTCAGTTGTGTTACTTCCATTCTAGTTTAATACTATTTCAAGGTAGTCCATAAATTAATTACCTTTTTCGTATGGTAGTTATGAATAGGATGAATCAGGGTTATTACCAATTGTTGGATATAAACTCGAGTCTTGACTGTCTTTTCCAAAACTATTGATATCATCCCATACAGTGAGGTTGCCAAGATAGTTTTCAATTTTAGCAAAATCAGGAGAGTGGATTCTTGAACTAACCTTTCTTTCAATAAATACAGTCATACCTTCATTTATCCAAAGATTATGCCAATCTCTTTAAGTCACTAAGTTACCTGACCAAGAATGAGCAATTTCATGAGCAGCAACGAAAACTTAAGATTTATCTTTTTGCATTATTGATGGTGAAACAAAAGTTAAAAGAGGATTTTCCATTCCACCAACTGGGAAACTTGGTGGTTAAACCAAGACAGTATAATTACCCCAAAGATAAGGAACAGGAGTCATATATTTCTCAGTTTCATTGAGTATACTTTCAAGTCCAGAAAATACTTCGGCATAATCATTAATAACATTTGGCTCACTGATTACATTTGTTCTATAACCAACAGATTTACTGGTCAGATTTCCTACAGCGAGGGCTAATAGATAAGGTGGAATAAAATTGTAAGTTTGGAAATGATAAGTCATGTATCCTGGAGTATTGCTTTCCTCTGAAACATAGGGAGCGCTCATGTTAGCTCTAAACATATCTTTGACACTAACAGCTCCTGCATAAGTGACTTTTACTGATGGACTAATAAAATATATTAAACTATCTTGAAGTGGTGCGAGTGATCTGCAATGAATTGCAGTGCATTTAGAGTACATATAAGGAAGAGTCTTGCTAGCAGTTTGTTCAGGTTTAAGCCAATTTACAGATACACTGTCATTTCTAGTTGTATATGTAATTTGAACAGAGAATTTAGAACCCTTAAATAATTTGTCTGTCATGTAAATGATTAATCCATTAAAAGTAACAAATAATATCATTGGTATTCATTTTGGTATCAGCAAAGATATCGTAGTTTGCTTCAAAGAATCCAGGTTTTGTTGGATCACTTGGGTTAGGAATTTGATAAGTGCATCTACTTATATTTAATCCTTGTATATCTAACACTAACTCTGATACATCCTAAATAGCATCAAAGAAGATAGTCTGTAATCCCTCGATTTACTATTTGTCAAAGTTTACAGCTGTGATCAACTCAAAATGATTCATCCTTGCAACTTCTATATTTGAGTAGGAGCCACTATCGACTGATGATCTCTTGTATTGATAGTATGTTGAAGAGTAAGCAAATGTCTCTGGAAGAAGAATACTTCCAATGAATAAGGAAATCAATGATTAATATCCTATCATTTATAAACAATTAGTTATTAAAATTATTTAGAAAATATCCAATTTATAATTAAGCAAATATTCACAAATATTAAATCAATCACATATTACAAACGAGGGAATTAATTATCAGAAGTTAGCATTATCAAATTCTTATATAATGGCGTTCATAAACTTTTTGAAACTTGAGTTTGCTCTAAAGAAGTATTCTTTCAAATTCTTCTTTGACTCAATACTGCAGAGTAAGTGACAGTTTGCTGCAATATCTTCAAATTGATTTATCTTCCTTGTAATGTCCTCTGCAAAATCAAAATCTTGATCTGATTGGATGTCAAAGAAAGTCACTCCAATGATGTTCAAAGTTTTGGTTTCTTCTAACTCATTTGGCAATTTTAAGTTTTCATCTGACAAAGGGAAAGCTTCCTCATAAATACTTTAGAGTGACTCTGAGTTCATAAGTCTCATTCTAACAGGCAATACTATATGAGGATGGGAATCAGAGCAATGAGTTATGTTGAGACTAAAAACATCAAGATCATCTTAAGTTCTAAGGTCGTAGTCATCAATCTCAATCTTGTTCACTTATGCACCAAACTTCAGAAAATTTTCCAAGCTTCGCATTTGATCTTCATAAATGAGCTTGGCTTGAGTCAATCTTTCATTACTCTCTCTTTTCCTATAAGTTTTGCCAGATTCTCTCTCATTTATCACCTCTTAATCATCTTGAAGCTGTTCAGACATATCTTGATTGTGTTCAATAAACAATTTGTTTAATAGTTTCAAATAAAATTAACAGTTAATAATTGCTTCATCTGAGTCAATCTGTGTGATTTCTACCCAATCTGTTTATCAAGTTATTTCAAGTGATTAATCATCTCAAGCAAATTCTTGGAATTGCTCTCACTCAACTCAAGTTTGTTCTGCTCTTCTTGATTGAAAGGATTGGAATAATTTGTGAACTTCTTAAAAGGGTTGAGAGATGAGAAATTTTTCAGAGGTATAATTGATTTTTGCTTTTCAGTCTTCTTCAAATTATCTTCATCTTAAGATGAGTTTAATACCTTAGATTCCTCTTGTTGACTTTGTATACCAAAGAACTTCATGAGAGGGTTATGAGAAGAGCTAAACCATCTACTGTTGCTGTTATGTAGACTTCTCTTGGCAGGCTGGCAATCTTTAGATTCCTCATGATCATTTGCAAACTTTTGATTGTTCTCTTTGGTGACATTTTCATGCGACCTCCTTTGTTGCAAATCATAAGCATGATTTTTAAGTTGAACAAGAGGCTTGACACAATCTGACTCCTTAATGACTTAAGTTTCAGGCTATCTTTAGTGAATCAAATGATTTTCAGTGGATTTTTCAAAAGTTTTCAAGGATTACACATCAGTCTCATGTTAAGTTTTAACTTCTTCTTGGGACAATGAGTTAGTTTAATTTTGCATGTTTAATGACACAGCTGTAGTACTGATATTTTAGTAATTATTTTGAATTTAAATATATTTATTAACTGAATTCAATATTCATTATCAATATTGATCAGTTATAAGTCGAAAGAATTTTATTAGAAGTAATTATTAAAATATAAGCAATAATTAAACTATTGCTATTATTTTAATCAATTTTAAATTCATTTATTTTTCGAATGAAATCAATATATTTTTAAATATCATATTAAAAATCCTTTTCATTTATGAAAACACTTTACTTATTTAATTTTATATATATAAATTATAGAAAATTAATAATAAAAATCTATTAAAAATTATTATTCTCATTTTAATTTATAATTATTTATTTGATAAATTAATCAAGCAAAAAATCATTTAATTAATTTAATTTTTATATAAAAAACTTTAATCATTAAATTATAAAATTTATATACGAAATCATTTCAATATTTTTGATTTAAGTTATGATTAACTATTTTTTAATTTTATTTATGGGCGAAGTGATATTTTTAAATTTCAAAAATTAAAGGATTCTTGAACAATTTTTAATTCAAAATTTATTTAACTATAATAAAGTAAATAATAAATCACTTGAAAAATTTAAATTAAGTAATTGAAAAAAGATAATTTTTTTATGTTGTGCTTATTAAGTAATTTCACTTAATGAAAATTATCGTTATCTTGAATAAAGGTCTAAATAAGTGAATTGAAAATCAAAGTCTAAATTACAAACAATTATATTTTATTAATTATTTTAAACAAAAACATAATGCCTTGCTCCATTATAAATTTATAACCATTTATTTGAAAAGAGTGCTTGATTAGAAGAATATCTTAATTTTATTAAATATTAATCTTACAATATCTTGCATTAATTGAAATATGCTACATTATAGATAAGTGATTATGAAGTGTAATATTTGGAATACTATTAAATTAATTAACCACAATATTATATAAACTGTACTGATTCATTGACCCTCTCTCTTTCTTGGTGCACATCTAATAATTTCATCTACTCTGAGAATAAGTTCGGCAGCCTCGGAAGCTGATAACAGAGCTTATTCCTTTACTCTAAGGCACTCGGTAACTCCGAGAGTTTTCATATCGTCTACAATTCCCTTGAACATGTTAAGACCAGATGAATAATTTCATATCAGCAATAATAGTTGGTAATTGCTTAAGAGCATGGGCAAATGATTGAATAGCAAGAGCTTGCTTTCCTCTGACTGATTTAGCGAGTTCTTCAATTGCAAGTGACATTCTGATTTCACTGTTTCCACCTCCATAGAGAACTAAATGGTTCTTAACTGCGGCTACTAAGACACAGATAGCATCATGTAAACTTCTCTCAGCTTCGTCGAGAATGTGGGAACCTGAACCTCTTAGGACAATTGAGCAAGCCTCACCAGCAGCAGTACCTGAGAACTTGATGACTTTATCTTCACCAATCATCATTTCTTCGATAAGTTCGCATGAACCTAACTTTGCTTCGTGACCTACAGTGAAAGTAGTGTCAGCGAAGGTTGATAGAATATCAGCACCAAGAACTGCAGCAAGTCTTTCTGTACCATCGAAATCAGCATGTTCAATAACCATAATTCCGTGCTCGGCCAATAATTATTCTGGGTAGTTATAGATAAGTTGTCTGTTAATGAAGACATCTGGCTTAAGAGCAAGAATTTGATCTACCTTTCTCTTCATCTTCATCTTTTCAGCTTCTTCGATTTCAGCAACCTTTAGCATAGAGTCAACTCTAACCTTTTAATATATAGAATTGCATTTGATTTTATCGTGATCCATTGGGGTGTTAGCAATAAGTACCTTTGGGTTTTCCTTTCTTTTTGGGCATCCAGTTGAAATACTCTTTTCCAAGATAAATAAGCTAAAAATATAATTATGCAAACTTAAGTCTAAGGACGGCATCAACAGCCAAATTTGAGAAATGTTCTCTATCTTCTAAAAGAAGCTAAAGAATATAAATAATTTTGTCTCTATCCGTGGATAATGATTTGGGGATGAATTTTTTGCAAAACTTTTATAAGCCAAAACAGCAACGGTTGTGGTACTAAAAATTAGATTATTCTTCATCTTGACACTTAGAGATATACAAAATGGAAGTGTTATCAACATGAATAGATTTCAAGAATTTTATAAAATATATTTTGGAATGCGATAATAAAATTACGAGAAGTATACTTAATATTAAATAAAAAAGGCTCTATAATTATTTAAATTTCAATTATAACATAAACACTATGACTGACATGGATATGATAGGAAACGTGCTTCCTCATGTTTTCAATTAAGATTTTATTAAGCGAAGATAAAGGAGAACTTGCAAGAATGCAATCATAATATTTAAAAGGAGCTATTAACTTTTTAAGACAACTCTTGGACCCAAGGGTATGGACAAGATCCTCTAGAGTGTTGGTGATCCTACTGCTAAAAGAGCTATCACTGTCACAAATGTAAAATTATAATATAAAGCATGTTGATAACCCAGCTGCTAAGATTCTCATTGATATCTCTAACAGATAATTATAATTTTGGCTGGAGAATTAATCAGAGAAGCTGAGAAATTAGTAAACCAAAAAATTATACAATAACTATAGTAATGGAGACAAGCCAGAGATGTTGCATTGAAGACTTTGAGAGAAGCTGCTATGGACAACTCAGAAGATGTTGAAGCATTTAAGAGAGATCTTAAGAACATTGCTATGACTACTCTCAGTTCAAAGCTTCTTTTATTTATAATAAGACTTAAGTAAACTAATTAGAAATCTTGATTACATTAAACTTATCAAGAAGGCTGGTGGTACTCTTAAGGACTCATTCTTGCATAAATATAATAAATTATTTCCAAGATAAATCCGTCAGCCAAGAATGAGTAATTCAGATTATATTAAATTGGAGCTATTGCTGTTGCTGATCTCGTTAAGACAACAACATATTCATTGTCACAAATGATGGCGCAACAATCTTGAAATCTAATAAATTATAATAATTGAACTATAATTATATTTTAATTTTAATTTATTAAGACCAGCTGAGATGTTTCCATTATAGATTTCACTTCTTAGGTTTTGAACGATTTCTGCACTATCGTAACCAGCATTATCAGCAAAATAGTTTTAGTTCTTTAAAATATTAAAATGTATTTAACCTTTGAACCGAAAATCTTGATTTTATTATTTTATCTTCGCTAGCATTTTCATTGAAAACATAAATGTATGCAATCCTTCGTTGGAGCTATTAATTATTGATGAAGAAGTTGGAGATGGTACCACAACATATAATAAAGACTTAAGGGATCAGGAAATCTTGATTATATTAACGAATTAATTACTAGCTCGAAATATAGCTTAATATTAAATCTATATATTTAAATAGTCTAGACATAAATAATTAAAAGTATAATAAAATAGTATTATTTTTTGTTAGAATAGGAATAGATTTTATAGAATATTATTTTATTTAATCATAAATATGGATTCTAATTAAGATTTATTTGGCGATGACTTGTTGAAGAAGCTTTAAGAACACATGGAGGAAGAAATTAATTAATATAAAAATACTCCGTATCAAGTAAATCTTTCTATTATACTTTAATCTAAACATTATAGCTAATTAAAGATATTCTTGTTAAACCAGGGAAAGAAAGAACTGAAGACGACTTAAAATTGATGGAAAGATTTTTAATCTCAAATAAATTCTTTGCCAACTTAAAAAATGAATGTGATAGGGAAGCAATCTTAGAGTGTTTCAAGGCAATGACTATTGAAGAATTTAAACAAAAAGATACTGTTTTTAACTTTGGAGACTATGGAAACGAATTCTTTATAATATTATAAGGAAAAGTTAGTGTACAAGTGCCTACCTTAGTAAACATGACATGTAACTACCGAGAATTGATTAATTTTATGGTTGAGAACTTTGATTGCATTATGTGGAAGAAAATTGATAATTGGGAAAACTTAAAAACTTCTGCAGAGTATGAAAAGAAAGCAAGGTAATTCAAAGACTACAGTATTTTAAGTTAGATAGCAAATGAAGTAAATTAAAGCATCTAAAGCTATCAAATATGGATGTTAAAAGAAGTAGTGTAGTTCTCAAAAGGATAGAGTTTTGGGGAGCTAGCATTAATTACATCAAAGCCAAGAGCAGCAACTATTATATGTTTGGAAAGCACAGATTTATTACTAATTTTTATACCACACATATCTTTTATCTTTTCTAAAAAATTATTCACCATAATATTAACATAAAAAGCAATATATTAATTTTATATATTTTTGAATAGAATTTTTTTAGAATAATAAAATAAATTATTAAAGAATTAAAATTATTATTAATAATCTATATAAAAGATTTTAAAGACCCCCCCCACAGATTTAGTAATATTAGATAAGCAAAGTTATGATAAAGTAGTAGGAAAGGCATTTCGAAGAAAAGTGAATGAGAAAGTTGAATTTCTTAAGTAATTCAGAATACTGGCTCATATTTAAGAAACTTAGCTCTAACGACTCACATATTATTTCTAAGAGCAAAAGTGCAATAGAAGTTAACTCATTTACAAATGTGGAATGAAGAATGATGGAGTTTATTTTATAAAAAGTGGAGAGTTCGAATTAATAAGAGAAATCAATATTGAGTAATAATTAGAAACTTTCATTTAAAAAGCAAGATAGACTGATATGACAATGGGATAAAGATTGTAATTAAAGAAGCAAACTAAAATGAAAAGAGATCAGTCTATTAACAAAATAAGAGTCGCAATATTTAATTATGTTTAATTAATATTAGGAATGGGGGAAGTTTTTGGGATCGAAGAATCTCAAGATGAAAAAAGAATGAACACAGTGATTTGCAATTAAAACGATTCAGTTGTTTATTTCATGCCAATAGAAGACTTTAAGGAAAGAGTTATTGGTGACAGAGTACTCCAAGATATAGAAGTGGAAAATAAATTGAAACAAATTTTTTACAAATTTAGAAAAGCTCAAATAAAATTCTTTGGAAAAGCCGAACAAGAAAATCCTATTTCATAAACTAACTCTCAAAGTATTTCTGAGACACCAATTTCTACATTGAAAATAAAAGACTACTACAAACAATAAAATTAGATGGACTATTAGAACATCATAAAAAGTCATTTAATTTCAAAGGGGTCTTTGAGGACAAGCATAGATAATTCATTCATTAATGATGACGATGTCTTTGTTTAGAAATTTATGTAACACTACAATAGATTAAAACCTTAAACAGAAAGAAAAAATAACTAAATTTCTAGATAGAGTAAAAGTTAAGTATAAAACTAGACATAAGTAAATCAAATAAATCAAAATTATAAGACTTTTTACTAAAAATAAAATCAAAATAACCAAAGTAAAGAAAATTCTTAATTTAACACCGTTTAAGAAAAATAAACGCCTGTTTAAATAGACTAAAATCAATATATTTTTATATTTACTATCAAAGGCTAGATCTTGGTCGAAATATGTCAACAAAATCTCTGTTTCAAGTAATTTAGGATTCTATAAAAAACGATGACAAAATTGAGGGAATAGACAAAAGCAATAAGTAATTTATTAAGATAATTGATGCGATTAAATAAAGAAATGATAAAATATTCCTTTAAAAAACTAGAATAAATGAATTTGATGTTGATTTATCTCACTTAGAAGGATTTTCTTCAAATAAAATAAAAAGAGATTTATAAGAAGCTAAACGAAAAATTGAGAGAAAGTATTCTCCAGAAAAATTAAAATTTATTGGCTCGGTAAAATAAAATCATGATCAAACAGGATTAATAAATTTAAAAAATTAAAAGCTATTGGCATAATAAAGCATTAACCGAAACTAGGCAGCTAAATTCAATATATAAGAATAAAATAGATCTTAAGATAATAATAAAGAATTTAAGAAAATATTTATCTAATTTGAAAAATAATTATTTAAATTTAAGATAATTTCAAATCAAATTTTAAGGCTTAATCAATTAGCATATTTATTTATATTTTAAGATAGTGTAAACATTGGAGAATTAAATTTTCCCTCTAATTACTTTAAATTTATTTTTACATAATAATATTCATAAATTATAATTGTTTAAGATCTAATTTTATGTATCATATCAGAGAATTTTATTTGCTATATTTTAATAATATTTTCTTCTCATATTTTAGGATATTTTATTTTTTAAATTCTTTTTACTCAAAAATAAAATTGGCGTATGGATTCAAAGATTAAACAACAATTCTATACTAACTTATTGAAATAGATGATTTTATTAGCAAAAATAATTTATAATTTCTTTATATTAGTACTCTATTACTATAATCGGTTAATAGATCATTTATGGATAAAATATTGGAATTAAAATTGACTACTTTAAAACTTGGCAATATATAATTAAAGTTTAATAAATTTTTATAAAATTACTAAAATATTTATGACTAAGTTTTAAATTAATATTTAATATAATAAAGAAGAGTTTCTTAATTTTAGAAATAGAAAGAATAGAAGTATGAATTTATTATCTCATAGAGTTCAACCTCAGCTTTAGGGAACACCAGAATTCATCAATTAATAAAGTAGAGCGACAAATAACAACTAATCAAATTAAGAGAAATCAAGTTAAGAAGTTGAAAAATAACTCCCTAATCTAATGTAAAATAAAGAGATAGAAATTGACAAGACAAAAATAACTGATTAAAGCTAAGTTTCTATTTCAAATAATTATTCTTAGCAGCTATAAATTGTTTATAAGGTATTAATATAAATAATACCTTGCTTATTTACAAATAATTATTAGAACTAAACCAATTTGAAGTCAATGTACATGTTTAGGGAAGTAGATTTATAAAGACAATTTTTGCCGACTAATGTAAACTTCTCTTATATTAATAAAATGAAAAAGATTCCATCTACTTAATAAACTTTATCATCAAAGATTGGCTATCATCATAAAACTCTAAGCTAAGATGCTATAATAAATCATCAAGACTTGCTAGGTTAAAATTAAAATATAAAATCTCTATTTCTTCAGTATGTTTAAAAATAAAATCAAACTTAAAAGAAAAATTAGGACTATTTTAATAGTTTCAGAGATACTCTTTCAAAAGTAAAAGATGGTTAATTTTCTAGCAATAATTAAATTAATTAGAGCCAAGATTATATGGATATGTTAGGCTTTTACACACATAATCAATAATAATTTGATAAGGATCTTTAGGGAATAAATAATCTAGTACCTTATTAAAGTGACAGAATTCATGGATCTCAATTTCTTTCACAAACTAAATATTACTTTTTATATAAATTTACTTTAATATCAAAAGAAAAAGACAAAATCAGTGATATGTTAAAAAGACGACCTTGTTCATTTCAGGAACTAACTCATTTCTCAATTCAATCTAAATAAAATAAAAGCTACTGTCAAATTGTAATCGGAAACATTGTTTTAGAATAATAAAATCAGTAATAAGACCATAAAGCACCATTAAAAAAGGGGGTCATTTGCTAAATAAGAATTAAAAACTAATCAATTATGAAATTTTAACTGAAAAATTTAAAATAATCTTTCTATTAATGATTGTAACTACAAATTTCTATTGCTTTATTAATGATTTATAAATAAGTAATATTATTGCAAAAATTCAGTATATTTTAGGGATAATAATAAAAATAAATTTATCATATAATTTTGATAGATAGAGATGAATAGATAAAACATGGGTAAATTAGAAATTTCATTATCGAATCCCCAGTTTAATATAATGCGAGAATAAACAAAATTCAATAAACCTCCCTGCAATTGCGATTAATGATATCCTATGTAAGACTTTTAAAGAAGTAAAAAAATTCCTTAAATAAATATTTTTACAAAAAAAAATTAAAGTAGTAATGAAAGAAATAAATAATTAATATAAATTAAAATATAAAAAACAATGGATATTAAAAATGATTTGTTAAAAAATCAGATATAATAAATATTAACTCGTTCAAGTATTTAAAAATAATGAAATATAAATATAAAAGTTTTCTCGCATATTGTTTAATTAGGAAAAAACGTTTATGTGGGTAAGTGTGTCATTTGATAAAATAATTTTCTTTATCAAATTATAAATTCAATACTTTGATGGTTTTATTTCTTTTTTTTAATATTCTAATTGCTGAACCATTAACATTTATTGAGGTTATGATATTTAAATGTGAGCAATAATTATTTATCAAATCTTGAAATCTAATGAAGATCAGATATTAAATTATGAAGAATCATTTTTCTGTGTTGAAATATTCTACAAGAGGAGTCAGAAATTAATGAACTTGATAAGATATTTAAATTTCAATAGTATTTTTACATTCTAGAAATGATTAGAGAATATTTATAATTAAGTCAACATAATAGAATATCTGATCATGTTACATTTTCAAGTGAATTAGAAAAGCTATAAAAAATTAATTTAAAAAACCGATTTATAACTTTACAACTTTTTGATGATCTTATTTGATTATATCTTGGAATGATTGAGAATCAATTTTTTAAAAGTCTTGATAAGGAAATGTATAAAAAGTTGCACACGCTTTATTAGGAATTATCCATAAAAATCCAAAACAATAAGTATGAATTTAATATAAATCAAAATACAAATGACTTAAATTACATGAGTTTTAATCAATTACTATTAATGAAAGAAAAAAATTGAATAAACTATTGCTTTTAAATAAATAAACACTAAATCTTTCATATAATTAATTTTCCACACAAATTATTTTATTTTTATTTGATTTACCAAAATCATATGTTGTTGAGCGGAGCTCTTAGTCAACATTTGTAAATTAGATTTTGTTTAATTTATTAATTATTTCTAATTTTTTTATTTTCATATTAGCTTTCTAAAGAGATCGCGCTCTCATGAATCTGAATAATGAATAAATTGTAGTTAATTTGTAATTAAGTTTTGTATTATTAAATTAGATAGTTAATTGCTAGGTTGTACTGACCACTTAGGACTTTCTAATAGAGCTTTCTACTACACTAAGGCCTATCGAGGGCAGGTAGGGGGTTGCTAGGCGCAACGCATGAGGGGCCAGTCGGCGGGGTTCAATCTGTCAGCATTCACTCTTCGAGTGAGCTGGATCCTAAGATTTCCCTGCATTAGATGAGTTACCTGACTTGAGTTCAGTTTCCTAGGTAATAGGGAGCAGGATGAAGGTACGCTCTGCCTTCAAAAGTGAGAAGACGAAAGCCATTGAAGCCAACGATAAGGATTTTTCTCCCACACCGAGTTAGGGTACTGAAGCTACCACAGCGAAAGGACAGGGATTACGTTTCCCAGCAGCGGTGGGACCGGTAAGCGTTTTTCTCCAACTTCTATCTCCTGGTTGAATCTTGCAAGCTCTGTCCGGGTTATAACCAGACATCTTGATTTCGGGAGGAGACTAGGTGATAGCGAGATTGGTTTTTTCGGAGTTTTCTACTTCAGGACTGCCACGTCACGGAATTCGCCACGTCAACTCACACAGATACGTCTACGTCACGACTAAGATTGATGGTTTGATTTTAGTATTAAACAGTGATATGTTAAAAAATTTATTTGATTTTAAATCATTCATCATCATCAAGTTTTGTATTTAGAGCTTTCAACATAATAGATTTGAAATATTAAATACTTACTTATAGTTTATTAATATCAAAGAGCTCGTTTTATGAGAGAGGTTCTTCTCTAAAATTTCATATTTAATTCATTAAAACTTTATTTATGAAAAACAAAAATTTATTACGTTTGTTTATTCATAATTTTTTTGGAAATAAACTGAAATTAAATTATAAATTAATCAAATATATTAAAACATGAAAAAATGTCTGATCAGAGTGCTCTGTGTCATTCAACATTAATATAAGTTACAAAAAACATAGCTAACATATTATTTTTACAGGTGTTGCACCTTGCAAGACTGAAGGCGTAAACGAAGAGGGAGTTCAAAAAGTCACAGAGAGAAGGGCATAGAAAGTCAATATTGGTGATGAAGACGATGAAGATGAGGACGAAGAAGAAGATGAAAAGTTTTTATATAGATTTAAATTTACTATTGGTACTGTTACTATTGCTATTATTATTGATTAATTTTGAAAATATATGATAGATTCTAAAAGTTCTTTCAACAGTTGCAAATTGTTTCTGAAACGATTTATTATTGATAATGGACCTGTTAAATTAAGATTATTTCTTAATTGTAGATCATGTAATTAACTAAAAATAAAGAATAAATATTTATGCTACTGTTATTACTTTTATAAAAACGTGAATTAAAAGACAATTAATATTTTGAAGAGAGATTACGCGGCACTCTTATACAAGACAATTTAATTGATAAAGAGATAGATTTGGGATTGGAATTAAAAAAGTTGCATACTTAACTAAACAAATAAATAAATTAGTAGATTTGTGGGAAATGTGGAAAGTTACTTCAACTATTAAATAAAAGAAAAT
Source organism: Oxytricha trifallax (assembly GCA_000711775.1). NCBI lineage: Eukaryota > Ciliophora > Spirotrichea > Sporadotrichida > Oxytrichidae > Oxytricha > Oxytricha trifallax. The sequence goes on along the minus strand of ARYC01004328.1, from coordinate 4,518 downwards.
AACAATTACTTTAACCTTGATTATAAAATGATACACCAAAATCAGCACTCGTATATTTTGAATAATTTGAAAATATTGAATGGGACGAGAATAATCAAAGAGTAAAGATATGCTATTAGTGCAGCAAAACAGATATTTAAGAAAGATTATTGCAATAAAAGAACATTTCCATAGCCTGAAGAATTATAGAGACTCAAACAAGATAATAACAATACGCAATAATGCTTGGAAACATTCATTAATTTATCGAGAATAATAAAGGGGGTTCGGACTATCACTTACTTTGAAGCTAAGATTTTACTAATTATGAGGGAAGTATTCATAATTATTTGAAAGAACTAAGAAGAAAGGATGATAATTGGTGGTATAAGCTATCAACACATGAAAAGAAAAATATTGGAATTGCTCTCTCGTACCTAAAAGACAAGAAACATCTTTTCAAAATATTATATTGCATTTGGGAGATCTATCATATAATATAAGCAAAGAAAGAATAGAAAAATTCAATGAAGATGTTCATATTTTCCCTGCAATCAGTCAAAGGGTTAAAGACATCATAGATATAGAAGGTCAAGATGTCTTATATGAAGATATTAATAGAGGAATTATTGTTGACACTGCTCAAGAATATTACCTTTTTACCTTTGAATTTAGAGTATAATGATAATATACTTGGAAGACTTATTGAGCTAGGAGATATTACTGCACTTGATTCATTCTAGATAATAAGATCTGATAGTTTTGAAAAAAATCCACAAGAAAACAGAATAGTAAAAATTATTTTAAGAAAAAAGAGTTGAATAACAAGAACAACTAAGAAACAAGATTTTCTATAGAGATCCATACATTGAGGAAATGTTGTTTCCGACCTTATTTCGAACAGGTATGGGTGGAAACAACAATAATGATTAATATTATGGAATGACACCAAAACAATATGTTAAGATGAGACTAATGTCATGTAGATACGAATACCGAATTTATATGTATTACATCTTCTGGTTGTTTGACAGAGTAATAAAAGAGTAGATAATAAGCTTTAACAGAGTTTTTAAATTTGTAAATCCTTAAGAGTATGATGAGAAACTAACATAAGGTTTTGTAATGCAAAAAGTATAGAACAAAGAAAGATTAGAATATTTTGGGAAGAAACTCAGTAGAAAACGTGTAGATACTCCTTAATATTGGGAAAACAAATGGTATGAACTAACAAGACTAATAGAATACTTTGAAAAAGTTTATAAAAACCTCATATCCAGATCTATTCATCACTATAACACTCAATGAAAAAGATCCATACTTTATTTAATTAAAGTAACATAGAAACTAAATGATAGACTGAGTTGCAAGTACTTGTCATTTCTGTGTTAAAATGAGAGAGACCATAAAATTAATATATGATACAAATAGTAAAAGAGGAATCTTTGGAAGAGCAATAAGATATTTTGAAAGAATAAAATTCTAAGTAAGTGGTGCACCTCATGTCCAATTATTTTTGTGGCTAGATAAAGAAGGAATTAGAGAATTGGAGGCTGGAAAACATGTCTAAGCAACATTGCCTCAAGACAAAAACTTGAGAAACATAGTGTTAAACTAATAAATACACAAATGTGTTTCTTAAAGATGCTTTAAAATACAACATACAAGAAATTCAGATATCGATTTACATAAAAACTAATGAATTAAAATAAAATTATAAATAACAGATGGTTCTACGAACGATAACAAAAAAAAATAAAAAAATAAAACAAATGTGCTTATAATGAAGATCTACTATGAACATTTAATGGAAACGTGTGTGTCATAAGAATAACATAATAAGATATCAAATAATACATGATGAAGTATATTGCAAAACTAATCCTGAACTTGACATAGCTTTATAATATCCATCACTCGCAAAAGAACACTAACGAAGTCATTTAATATTTAAAATGCAGATAAGTATCTTCATGGAATGCCGTTTGGTAGCTACTGGGACTCTAAATGATTAATTCAAAGCCAAATGTTCAATTTATAGACATCAATTTGCCAAAGCTTAAAGGAAAATTATTAAAAAATAAAGAAGATCTAATAAAACTAGAAAAAGATGATGAAAAAGTTTTTTGTAAAATAGTTTGGATAGATATTACTAAAGATCTTCCTAATTTGAAAAAGTTACATTCTTTAAGTTCTTTAGAAACTATAATTATGGATTGAAGCTCAGTAACATACCAAAGGCATTGTGTTAGAGAATCTATATATTCATTAATTTTTATCCAATTTAGTTACACTCCATGTTATATTTAAGCTATATATTAATCTATATTTAATATTTTAAATTAATTTGCATGTGCAATCAAATTTCCAAATTTAGTTACACACAAAACTTATGATATATGGTTAAAGAGTCAAAGATATATAAAATTTTGATAATTCTTTTAAGATTTATATTTTTACTAAAGAACATTGTTAATCACCCTAATAGTTCATTTATAATAATTTATTATCTACTAATTTTAATTTAGAATATTGTTCATAGAGTACTAAGAATTCTCTTTAAAATTCACTAATTCTATCTAGATTGAAATATATTCTATCTACGTTTGAATCCTTAATTATACTTAATTTAAAGTGTGTGTAACTAAATTTAGTTACATATAGAATTTTAATCAAAATGCTTATTATATACTAATAAAACACTCAAACATGCAGTAAAAGGCTATAGACTTTTTAACTGCAACTGAATATATTGAATAAACATATAATTAACCCCTCCACGAAAATTTATTATTGGAAAAAAGGATAACCATTTATCATTTAACAAAAAAATGGTATCCCTAAAATGTAGATGTGTACTACTTACTATAGCATATTCTTAGAAAGAGTTCCTCACAGAAGACTTAACTAGTTATCATAAATTAATAAAAGCTAAACATGGTTAGAGCGTGTTTCATACATGAAATATTGGTTGACTATGGAGATGAAGAAGAAACTAAGTAATTTTGGAAGCATAATAGTTTGAAGAAAAAATAAATGAATTTAGTTTTGCTAAAATTCCTTAAAGTTCCTAAAATAACCTCAACCTTAAACTCACAACTTAACTTGCATGTAAATGCACAGACAGAAATAATAGAAGAAGATTTAGAGTACAAAGACTTTGACATAAAAATGGAAAGACTTACACAAGAACAAATTACATATACTTAAGATATAAAACAAGAAGCTAATAAAAATTACATTATAGATAATGGGCTAGATTACAACCCATTAGTGATTCCAAGTTTACTCATTCAAATATATCCTTCATGGAAAAGTAAATTGAAGATCAAAGACTAGTCATATAATACTTATCTGATTCAATAATAGATGATAAATAATGTCTATTGTTCATAACTGGAGAGCAAGAACAGGTAAAGTTTCATAATCTAATAAATAAGGGCACTAATCGAACATGCAATAAATCTCAATGTTGAGGTAACAGCAACAACTGGGACAGCAGCTTGTCAAATTAATGGACAAATTATCCACTAATTACTTAGAATAAACTAAAATGTTAAAACAGCGTGGGTAGAGCCTTTTCACCTTTCTAATTGTTCTTGCAGAATATTGATGTGCTTTTAATAGATGAAGTGTCCATGCTGATAGAATAAACTTTCTAAATTACTGAATAAACTCTTGCTTAGGGTGAAACCATTCCAAGTATAAGATACAAACCTTTTGGAGTAAAACATATAATTTTTGTAGGAGGCTTACTTTAACTACCTCCTGTGAGTAGAAACAAAGAAGATGTTATTGCAAACAGCTTTATTCATCACGACATGTTAAAGAGTTTGAATGGCTCGTTCTAACCACTTACTTTAGATAACATGGAAATGATGAATTTTAAAGAATTCTTGACAATGTCAGAACTGGAAATATAGATGATGAAACTATATAAGCTATCGAATCAAGAATTTACAATACTGGCCATTAAATAACTAAACAGTGCAACTTAGAAAGTTTATAAAATATTATCATATCTCGAACTAATTATTAAAGAGAGAAATACAACAATAGTTTTATAACAAAGAATTTCATAGATAATTAAGAATATGCATTAGTGGCTATAGACACAATTTAACATGAAGATTTAAGAAGAGAACTTTCAATTGATGAACAATATGAAAAAATTCTAATGCAAATTAACTTTGTAGCCAAAACAATGAGACAAGAAATAAATATATAAATAGGCATGAAAATAATGATTTAGGTCATTTTTGTAGAAAAATCGGAAGTTATAATATTCATAGAAATAAACAATCAGATATTAAAAGTGTTATCTTTAATTAAATCAAAAAATATTATAAGTGAAATAATTCTAATTAAATAAGCCTAATAGAGTGGATCAATTTCATTGTTTATAACGGACTTGTTTGAGTTAAGAAATAAACTTTTTACGACATTTAAATCTGTGTTATTATGGTTTGCTATAAATAATCCCAGTTATATAATTTTCAAATGTTTTATTAAGTCCGAAGAATTTCACTTAAGTTTTAT
>ARYC01004326.1:0-34716 GCA_000711775.1 Oxytricha trifallax | reverse complement strand
TTTCTTTCTTTACTCTTTGTTCCAAAGTTTCTAAAGGGTCTCTTGGCTTTCTTTTTAAAAGGAAGGCTTCACCAATCTCTGGATCTATTACTTCAAACTTTTTGCGATGATGGTTTTATAGATGAACTTTTAAATCCCTTCAATTATTGTATTACTTATTGCAGTAAGGGTAAAAATATTATCCATCTATCTTGTCATGCTTAAGATAGAGCTTGGGCTTGCTAGAATGCTGCTCTAAGATATGGCACTTGAGAGCATATCTATAAGTGAAGTTCTTCTCACACTCTTCACATAAATTTAATGCTTTTATTTCTTTTTTCTCTTCCTCCTCTTCAACCATTTTCACTGGAACTTCGCATTAAATTTCTTAGCTCTGTATTTCTATTTAACAACTGAATTGCTATTCAAAGTCTGATACCTAAAGTTAGAAAATTTAAGGTTCGTACTAGGTAGAGGCATCGCAAGTCTCAATTTTCTTTTGATTCATGAAAGAAAATTTTTGCTGGCTAATGCCAAGCAATTCCGCTTTTCTAAGTAAATTACCGCTCATTTTATAAATACTATTAATAATTATACATTCTATTTAAATTCTATTTATACAAGAGTAAGAGCATATCCTCAAAGGTTTAGAGAGGTTTAATGAGAACAGAGTACGAGAGATTAGTTTTATATTTCTTAAATTTAGTGATAATTTATATACTAATTCATCCATTTTATACATTAAAATGCACCTAAATGTGTTTGTGAAGTTAGGTGGTGCTCCTAAAGCTTTTCTTGTAAATTTAGGAGGGGAGATTTTAAAATTTAATTTTTGTAATGTACCTCCTAATACGGTTTTGAACTTTAATACAACCACCTAATTAAGTTTTAAATAAATTAGGAGCACCACCTAATTAAATTAATTATTATTAGGAGCAATTTAATGGAGAAAGTTTGATAAAAATGGAAGTCAAACTTTGAAACTTGGAGAAAGTTCTTCCATCTTTCTCTTACTATCTTTTTCATGTTGACCTCCAGTTGGATCTCTCTATTTAGTAGTAAAATTTTAGTAAGTTTAGAATGGATATCCATAATTTTAAATTTCATAAACATTTATAGAAAGTGGAAGCAAGATGGAGTCTATGAATGATGCAATGAAGAGAATACAATCTCAATAATTGATAGGAAAATTTCGAAGTAAGGAGGACCTCTATAGATATTTTGTATAGCAAGGTAAGCTTTTATCAAATACTAATATATTAACCATAGTTGGATTGTTCTTGCCAACTCAGGAAGGAACAAAAATATCATTCTTAAAAGCCTTACTAAGTGAAGAGAAAAAAGCTTTTAAGACCAATGAAATAAAGATGATTGAGATACCTAACTACCCTGAAATCTCAGTGACAAATCTCTATGATGATGCGATGAGTGATCCAGATGTTGCTCTGTACCTACCATCAAAGTTACAACTCTCAAATAAGTTACCAGAGAGAAACTTCTTCTTTGGAGTTCTTGGAACTCTTAAACCAGAGTACTTAAGTGAAGTAATTTAAGAAGCTCATAAGAAACGCTACAGCATCTCTCCTGAAGAGAAAGAGAAGCAGGGAATCAAAATCAGTGACTCATGGCTGTAGGAACTGCAGAAGCATCCATTCATCTCAAGTAAACATAGACTTCTAACTTTATAGAAAAACCTGGTACTGCTATATATTTGATGAAAGAGCGCAGCAAATTAAACAGAGAGAGAAAGTCTCAAGTAAAGCATGAATTGAGTAAGAGACTCTTCAAAGATTTATAAAAGCCAGAAGAGATGAACATAGATGCAGGAGCTGGCACTAAGAGAAGAAACATGGGCCCAAGCAAGCCTTAAGAGGAAGAAAAGAAAGAGAAGCCAAATCCCTTTACGGGCAAATTTAATATGTGAACTTATTCATTCGTTTAAATCTAAAACTTATTTATAAACACAAAATCTCCCTTCTCTTGCGCATACTTTTGCTTTATCATCGCTGACTCTTTTAGCAGCACTCTTAATAAAATCTACTGTATCTATCTTCAGATCGTGTATCAGATGATAGAGCAGAAGTTTCTTGTAGTGGCCTTTTAATAGGCCCCAATATAGTTCAATTCCATTGAATTGAGGGCTATAAGGAACATTAAATACAGGTGTTATGTTTAGCCTTTCATATTCTCTCCTTGAGTCTTTAGTTTTATGAACTGATAAGTTATCAACAAACAGGATAATTTCTTATTCAGCATACTTATCTCTTAGCTATTGCAAAAATTTAATATATTATTCAGTCTTAATAGAGCGAGGGTGGATAACATAAGTCCCAAGCCCACTATCTTCACTGATTCCACCAAGGATTGCATGAGTTTATACCTTAACCTTTTGATCATAAACTTCTATGTTGCTGTACCTCATATACCAAGACCTCGATATGAAGGTATTAAACGTGAATACTGCCTCATCAGCATGTATGAACTTTATATTATGCTCTTAAGCCCTCTGCATTTAATCGAATATATAATTTAAATTATCCTTATAAAATGGAACATTAAAATCGATCACTCTCTTAATGCGATTGACTGTCTTGTAAGATATACCATTCTTTTTATAGATATTAGCTATGGATTATGCAGAGATGTGTAGCTCAGGAAATTGGCGATGAAACATCACAGCCCTCTAGGCCAGAGAGAAATGAGCCCAGTATTTTAGAGTCTTATCATTAATAAGATAATCGATATGATGCTACTAGAATTTTAAAGGTCTTTTAGGCTTAGAATTAAGATGCTATCTCTTTAAATTCAATGCTAATAGACAGTGTGACCTAACAGTAGCAGGAGATTTATGGAGCAGTCTTGCAATAGATGTGTAATTTAGAATAGGTCTGAGTTGATCACTATAATCATTACATCCATAACGCAACTTAAACAATAAATCTATATATTCACTGTCATAAACTGATCCCAAACCTCGCATATTCTCACTTAAATTACTGATATTTAAACCATTAACCCCTACATAAACCCTATTAAAACCTAATAAAGCATGCGTTAATAGTCTACTTTCATCAATCAAAAACTCAATCAAACAACTTCAGGGGTTTTGGGGTTTTGAATGTCTAAGATATCATAGAGGAAGTAATGTTTGTATTATGCCTATAAGTTGATTTATAATCAAAAATAATGAAATATAATGCCTTTAAAGAAAAACCAGCAACAAAAAGAAAACATGTTAATAGGACAGCTTCAAATAGATCATTAGAGGTTGCTTAACATCAGCTTTAGAACACATAAGTTATGCATAAATTAGATACCAAAATGCATAAGTCAAAACTAATTTGGTATGTTCAATTTGTAAAATTTAAATTAATATAAATATTTTTTATATCTTTTTAATCTATTAATTATAGATGATTTAAGTATAGTTGCAATAAATAGATACAACGTTGAATCTACCAATCCCTCATTGAGTTAGATTTAAGAGAATTGATTAGATATATGACTTTCAATTATGATAGAATTTGACTAATGTTGCTTTACCTGATATTAAATCAAATAAGATGTCTCTCATAACAAAGGCAGCACAAGAATGGACAGATATCAAGCATATGGATCTTTCTTTTGTTTATGAATCGCTGTCAAATGATGTTTCATCAACTAGCACTAATACATGCGCATTGATATATTTAAATACTAATGACGATATTTTAAGAACATAAAATCTATAATTTAAAATTAATAATTAATAATTGTATAATTCTAAATCTTATGTGTCATAATCTGGTCAATCTGATACACCAGGCTATTTTATGAGTGAATTAGGTATGTGTGGTGATGATCTAAATTACAAATTAGCCGAAATAGGTGGTAGCTTGGATATAATGCGTTTAGTAAGAGATGAATTAGATAATAGATCTGGTACATTTACAATTAACAGAAATTTTCAATAGTTATATTATGATAGATTAACTTAAAATGATACTAAAATGCTTTTATACATTGCTCTTTTGTTGATGCTAATGGTATAAAATTAAATCGTGATTAATCGATAATTAATTATAGATCTGTTAGATATGTTGTATTAATGGCTTGATTATTCCACAGTATAAAAATGTCTAAAAAGAAATCAAGGCCTTTAAAATGCTTTCCAAACAGACTTAGATGGGATTTAAGTTTGCAGCTATAGAAAGTCATTGTATTTTCTTCAGTAATTGCAAAAGTAAATAGAACTAGATTAGACGATTAGTAGTAGTAGTAGTAAAATACTTGAAGGTAAAATTAAATATAAATTGAACATCATGTGCGATAAATTACCCAAAGTATAATATTAGTGAAATCAGTTTGTTTGACAGTGGTCAGTTGCGGTTCTCCGCTTATTCATTCTATCTTATTCATATCTTGTCCTTGATTCACCTATCCACTTCCTCCCTAGTCATCTATTACTCTCGATTGTTTCACTGCTCCTTCTAGGCTGTTTTTCTTGTTGTCATCAATGTTCATGTCGACTGTCTTCTCTTCCCTCTTCTTTTGTTGGAGCTCCACCTTATTGCCGAAAAGGAGTCCCTCTACTTCCGGGATTTCGCCTATTAACTCACTGAACCTATCTTCGCTTACTGCGAGCTCCCTCTCTATCTATCCTCTTGGGTCTTCCCTCATCACTACTTCGTCCCATTGGTCAATTTATTAGTTGAATATGTAGGTCTCTGACATCCCTCGTTTGCATGCTCCCATATCTTGTCGTTCTTCTTCTCTGTGTCTCTCGCCATCTCTTCGTCACTCAGTGCAATTCCTGATCTACCGATCTCCATCTTCATGAATCCCACTTCCAGGTCATCATGTAGTATCTCTACATATTTATCCAGTCTTTAGTGAAGATTTGAAAATTGGTTCACCCTGCAATTCCATTACTATGTGGTTAATATTAGAATTGCCATAATCCCGCAGTCTTCTGGATCTTTCACTTAGTTTGTGTTTACCAAACTACTTAGTTTGTCGATTTTGAATTCCTTCCCAATAGTCTCCTCTAGAAGTTCACTTAGTTTGCCTAAATGCTTTTAAATGATCGCCAGGCTTCCTATTGATTTTCTTGTGTCATGGATCTCCAGAGTTTTAGCCCCTTTCTCGATTTTCAGAATCACCCAGTTTTTGCAATTCTTTAAATTGCTCTAGCAACTTGTGGGAATAACTACACCTTCCACCTCCTCTGTGTCTCTCCAGTATTGCCGTTGTCGAGCTTCCAGTTTACTGATCCAATGATTTTCTCTAGGCTTTGTATTCCTTTGTCATTCATGACAATTGGTGGCATTATCATGATTCTCAGTTTATTTTAACTGAATTGTACTTCCTCCATTTGCTGCGATATCGCTTCCATCGTCTCTTCAGAGATGTGATTTCCAGGAATGAGATCAAAATGTCTCCAGTCTTAATTGATTTCTTTCCAGTGATCATGTTGTTTCTCTGACCAAAGGTCTCTTTCCCTCACTCCACTTCTCCTTGCTTCTCTCCTATCTTCATACTTCTTAATCAGGGCTTTTTCCAGTCTAGTCCTTGCGCTTGGGCAGCAAACAATTGTAACCATTCTCGTTACTTGAGTATTCCACCCTTTCTTGGCGTAAATAATTTTGTCGAATCCTTGACAAGTGACTTCTGATAAGTCGATGGTTTTCTTGAATTTCATCTGATCCCCCATGACGCATACTGATCCATCTTCATGTATGTCGAATTGGATCCTTTGGCTCTTGGATTCATGTAGTTTCTTGCTCGGGTTTGATTTCCCAATCTTGAGCCTGCTTTTGAAACCCATCTATTTGTTTAGCGGAACTTTGAATTTCTCCTCATTTCTAATACCAAGTGCTTCTTGGTCCCTGCTCTTATCTCTGTGATTGTATCTGACCTCCTACACTTTTCTCCAGAATTCCTTCTTCTTGTTATCGTATCTCTACCTTCCCGTAAATCTATCTTTTGAATTGCTCTATTTCTCCTCCTCTTGGAGCTCACTGAAACTTGATTTGTTCATTGGTACCCTCTTTTAATTGCTAAGATTTATCTTTATTTTTTAATTTATTATTCTATTATAATTCTCTGATTTCACTTTATTATAACTTTCTAGTTCTTTAAAGTTTTAGATATTCAATCCTTTCGTCAAATTTAAATTTGAGTAGTCTAATCCACTTATTTTTCCTTTTTTTTGACATAGGCCACCTTAAATAGCTTTTTGATAGGTTGGTAGTATTCGCGTAGTTCCAGTTGCCTTATTCTCTAGTCCAGCCAAATCATGTTTTTAATAATTTCTATTTATTTGTGACCTTGTAAGTCAAATAATCTATTCTCTCTTATTGTTTTTGAGAATCTATTTGGGTCTCCTGCTGAGTTAATCAGTTCACAATTCTTCATATGATTCTAGTCTACCAAGACCTTGTGTATACTACAGTAATGGCTCATGCCATAGTTAATAATAGTTTTCCCCTAACTTATTGCCATCATGGTGTCCATAACATTTTTAGTTAGGAATATTTTCTTCCTTTTTTATAGCTCATTTCCCTTCTCCTTGATCTCTTCACTTGCTTTTTTTGGTCTTACAAATTAATCTATATTCATATTTATTTTCTTCATGTTCTTCTGAACCAAATCCCTTATTATTTCAGTGGTGTTGGTCTCTTTTAATTAGGTTACATTCCTTAAGATTTTATTGGGAATATCCCTTGGAAATCTAAAGGCGATTCTTTTTAATTGTAATTCCATCTTTTCTATTTCCTCCAGTTTCACGAATCGGGCAGCCACTAAGGGAGTGTATTTGTAAATCATTAGTGATCTTATCTGTGCCATCATTATGGTGTCGCTGACTGTGCGGTTGTTAGAATTCGTTAGTTTCTAGTAGAATTCTGTCTTCTTTTTAATTTCTTTCCATGCGTTCTTTAATAGGTCTTGAGTGTTCAAACATATGTTTAATCCTAGGTACTTAGCTTCTTATACTTTGCTAATTCCCTCTATCAGAATTTCATTTCTAAAGTTTCTTGAATCACTCAAAAATACTGTCTTCTTCGTGTTTAGTTTTAAGTTGTGTGATTTTTCTATTTCCCTGAAACATTCTATTACTCTTCTAAACTATTACGGGTCTTTAATGTTTATGAGGATGTCATCAGCAAATGCAATTAGTTTGCCTTGTTTAATTAGCGACAAAAGTTCTTTTTATGAGTATAATGCATCCTATAGGTATATATTGAACAACATGGGTGATAATCTGCTTCCTTATGCTACTCCTTGTTCTATTCTTATTTCCTGATTTTCAAAAGTAATTTTGTTGTTCGAGTACAACATCTCGATTAGCTTGACTATTTCCGCGTCCTTCTGACAACCTATTCTTCCTCTCAAAATTGTTATAAGTTTGTCTTTCCAGACTGAGTCATAAGCTTTCTAAAGGTCTATTAGTATGTACGCTTCTCTTTATTTGCTCTTCCTTCTGGATTGCTTAATGTGCTCGAGTAGTCTTATGAGATTAATATGGGTACTTTTACTTTCTTTGAATCCATTTTGGTAGTTTCCTGTTTAAAGCAACCCGCTTTTGTTTCCGTTTATTTTGTTAATAATAACTTTTTCCACTATTTTTCCTAAATGGGAATTCACTATAATTGGTCTTGTGTTGTTGACTTCTGGATATGAATTCTTTTGGTCTTTGCTTAGGAGGATCAACCTTCCCTCTTTTATATACTGTGGGATCTATCCCTCGTTAAGCCATTATGCTATTTTTTGGCATACTGTTTGTCGTATTTTCTACGATTTGTTCAGGATTTTCCCATCGAACCCATCTGGACCTATTGCTTTATTGAAGTTGCATTCTTGAATACTCTGTTCAACGTCCTTTTCCTCACAGAATCTATCCATTTCTTATTCGTCCAGCATAGTTATGTCTTTCTTAGTTTACAACTTGTCTTTATTTTCTCTTTTATCTTTGAATAACTAGTTGTAGAACTCTACGATTTTCCTTGTTGTGTCGTCTCTGCCTCAACTCTCTCGATTTTGATCGTCAGTCCTTTAATTGGTTATGAGTCTTTTTGACTCTTTGTTAGTCTCTTTACCATGTGGAAGAAACCTTTTAAGTCGTTTTTGTCTAAGCATTATTCTAAGTTGTTGATTGCTTCTCTCCATTTAATTTTCATTTCTTAAAATAGGTTTGCCTGGTTTATTCCATTACTCTTTAGGAACCATTCTGGTGGTTATTAATACCAGTTTTTTCCTCTTACTTGTTTCTCTATTTTATCTTCAAAACACTTTTGTATTGGATTATCAAGGTCCTTTAATGACATTTCTCTTCCTTCCTCAATGAATGTTTTCCAGCACTACTTTCTGATGTCTGTTATTCTAATTGTTCTTTCTCTGTCAGTTAATTTCAAATCATCATCTTAATAATTAATTTTAAGAGTTACTTGAATCAGTTTGTGGTCTGTCAATCTAAGTTGACTTGTTTCCCATTTCAAAGTTTCTGTATTTGTAAAAATTTGATCTAGTTAGTTCCCTTTTGTGTGAGTTTCCACTCCTTCCGGAATAGATTCTTTCAACCCCTCTTTGTTTAATCTTTTCCCTAATTCTTTTATATGGAAGTTAAAATCTCCCATCACGATTATCCTCTGTTTTTGGCACTTTTACTTTAGGGATTTAATCATAAAAATCAGTCTGTTTTGCAGTTCTTTTACTTCTTCGTTCCAGTATGGTGGTATGTATGCTGTTATAATGTGGAGTGGGAATCCCCCACGTTCAAAATGTTCCATGCTATGAATTGTTTGAGGGTTTTGATCGTTTTCATCTCATACTTTCCACTATTCAATACTAACACTCCTCCATTTCTCGCTAGTTGGGTTTGTGTTATGTTTTTGTTGTTGATTCCAACCAGTCTTTAGAGTCTTGTTTCTACAAGTCCTATGAAATCAGGGTTATTGCCTTCGATGTCTTTCATCAGTTGGTCTTGCTTCAGTTTTGAGTTCAATCCTCTGACATTCTGTAGGCACAACTTTATTTCTACCGTCTTCGTAATTCCTTGTCTCTTGTTACTTATGATTTACTCTCTCCTCTTGGTTCGCTACTTCTCCGCGAATCTTTCATTTCTTCTCACCCATCCTTCAGCTTCTCTAACAGGTTAGTAGAATTCAAGCTGTCGGCTATTGTCAATCTTGACCGAAAATTTGTTTATGTTTTTACAATTGTTTTATTGCAACTAAACATTCTGGTTTTGAAATGTTGAATTTTACGAATTTGGTTTTGAATTTTCAAAGTATTTTTCCAATGTTTATTATGAAGTTGGTCTCTCACCTTGGCCACTGGATTATGAGTAGACAGGCAGTTTCCTCCTTCCATTAGTCGTTTACTTTTCTGGCTCCATTTTTCCCGCCTCTTTTAATTGCTAAGGATTTATCTTTATTTTTTAATTTTAGATTAGACGATTATTATGTGAATAATATTTGTTTCATTAGATACATTAACTAATATTTTCAAGACTTAAGACATTAATAAGTTGAATATAAAAGAGTAAATTGAATTAAATTAAATTTAAATTGGTAGATTTTAGTGTTAATCAATAGGTAAAAATATATATTTATATAGGCTTCCATCACAAATCAACATACTAAATTTTTTTATATAGTATTTAAGAAAGTTAATGACTTTTTAGACTTAAAAATTATATCTAACTGTCATAAATGGCGACTGCCATATCTAAGGCTATCTGACCCTAATGACTTGTGCGACTGTAGTATGACAATCATCTCTGGTGCAGCTGCTAAGCATCAAGGCAAATCTAATTGGTCTTTAACAACCATAAGAAATGGGGAGAGGAAAGATGAGGTAGAGGCCTATCTATTATTCACTGTAATACCGTTAATAGCATCGACATCGCACGCTTGTCATAGAGAACCAGTGGCTTTGTAGGGTTTAACAGTCATTTGACTCTCACTGATGATGCTTACTATGCATAAAAGGCTCTGGGGAGCTGGAGGGCGAGTATTAGCGATGTTCATTTTATCCCTTATAGCATTGCAAGTGAGATGGGCATGATGTTGCGAACACATTTGGGCTGAATCCACTCGTATTTAGCACAAAGATGGCAAAAGGAGAGATAGAAGGTATATTATTGCCTGATACCCGAGCATAACTCAGCATTGACACTCCTGACATCTGAGCGTGCTCCCTTTGGTGCGAAGATGTTACATTCTTGCTATGAAGCACGAGAGTGGATGGGATCCTAATTGGATAAGATACTAAAGGGCTAACAGCTAGAAGGATAGTCCTTCAGGGATCCTTAACCCAGCTAACGTCGAGGGTACATCTCCTTCGAAAGTCTATTCAATCCATTAGGAAAGCGTCAAAGCTAATCTCCCTGCATCAGGGGGGAGTTCAGATAACCACCAGAAGAAAGCGGCAAAGAACTAGAGGAAAGCATCTGCATACAAGAAGCGCATGAATATAGCCCGAGATTCAACACAAAGACATGAGAAAGGCGCTTGTTTGAATGGCTTAGGAATAGCATGAGAAACAAAGATTCTCGTGTATCTCGGCCCCCTGGGATAGATGTCTGAATTCGAAACTCCATCTCCCTGCGTCTTTGCATGGTGAATCGCGTGGTACCACTTGCTGCCCCCCATTAGAGGGTTTGCCCCTTACTTCGTTTGCAAAACCGAAAGTCCATAAATGCCTGAATTCCCAATATAAGTATTTTGACCATTTTCTGAAGAAGTCCATTAAACCACTGCTGTTGGCTAGAGAGCAGATAGAGGCCGCGAAACTGATGCCGAGGCTGTACTATTCCTACCCGCTGAGAAAGCAAAGGAGTCCCTATTACCTTCATCTTAAGAATACTCTTTGAACAGCTACATATATGTAAACATTCGGGCAAAAGTGTCAAAATTCTGACATCGAGATCCTTATGTGATGAATGATGTACGTGTTGAAGAGTCACGATCAAGGGCGAAGATCCCTAACTGAAAATGCCATGCAAAAAATAGGGAATGAAAGCATTGCCATGAATTTCATGAGGGCTTGCAGTCTAGGAAGGGTAGTTTTTGCAATAGTAGGAATAACATGACATCTCTTTTGCTAATACTCTCAATGCCTCCACTCATAAGCATGCTGCTATACTCATAGAATTTGCATGTTAAATTGCCTAATATTGTAGTTAAGCTCTTGTATAAATAATTATCTCTCCTTTATATGTATAGCTAATGGGTTTCGTTTTTGCATTTAATTTTCATTTTCATTAATTTTTACATTATTTTATGTATATTAAATGGATTAATTAGTTTTATTTTGCCTAACCTTTTACATTTGAAGCTTATTAATTAACAATATTAAATATTTCAAGATAGCCATTAAGAGAAATCTGGCTTATATATATTTTAAATAGCTAATACAAATTGTCTAGAGGTATTCCATTAGACTTATTTGATACAACTAGAGGAATATTATCAGTAAATACTTAAATTAGATAATTTTATAATCCTAATGTAAAAAAAGTTTGATTTACCTTAAATGAATAAAATAGACCACCGTTTGTCGAGTATAGCTATGAAGTTAATTATAAATATCTAAATCGAACATAATTGAAGATGTTATCATCAATGACGGGGGATTTATAAGATTTCATGGTACTAATTGGTTTGATTAATAATTTATTAAGTTTTAAATATTCATACTATTAGTTCAAAAGATTGATAGAGAAGGAATTGATACCACTTAATTCTCATATGAAATATAAATCAAAGCAACATATGATTCAGTTTATTAAGTTTCAACATAAGCTAGTGATGAAATAGATGAAACTAAACTAAGAATAGATGGCATTTAATACAATGATGAATTTATTTAATTAGTACCAAGCTAAGTTAAAATAATCCAATCAATGAATAATGAGAATAAAAAATAGAAAATTAAAAATTTATATTTTATAAAAAAGAATTTAAAAAATAGGATGAAAAGAAATAAATTAATTTATTTAACATATTAATTGGATCTATTAAGATTATCACTCTAATAGTATAATTACTTATTGATTAAAATCCTTTAATAAATGAAGATGGTTATTTACTCACTCGCAGCACTCGACCTTGCCACTGCTGATTTCAGCATCATGCATACCTCCTGAGGTCACAAGCATGAGGAACAATTTTGTGCTGTTCCAGTACTTAAGTGCAATGAAATTGCCCACTCAACTGGCTTAAAGTGCAATGAGTTCAAATACTGCATCCACCCTGATCGTCAACCATGCTTACAGGCAATCAGTTACCGCTATGAAGACCTGCTTGAAAAAGAACCCTGGAGGAGACTTTGATGAGCATACCCACTGCAGTGAATTCGATTTCTGTATTAATGGAGACTCAGTCCACCCATCAGTTCAAGCTGACAGATGTCAATAACACAACGACTTCAACTTTTATCACCACTAATATAAATTTCATTTCTGCATCCCATGAATTCCACTTTGTTGAAGAGGAGTTGCCTAAACGTTTTGCTGTTAGCATATTCAGACTTTCCTGGAAGTTCTAAGTTTTTCCTTTTATAATGCGAAGAATTCGTGAGGCACCCAATAATGGTTTAAGATCTTTGATCAAGACACTTCCCAGAAGCTCTCCTCATTAACAAAGAGAACACTTATGCTGTTGCTCAAATCACTGCCACCCGCAACGTTTATAAGGTTGTCAACACATTCATCAAAGCTATTAGTGATGGTTCTTTAACTTTCATTTCCAGAATAGATGGAGGTATGAATAAGCAAAACCCAGATTAAGCTTATGACTACTTGAAATCATCTACTGATTCAGAAAGTGGACTACATATTGGAAAGCTCTTATAAATCATTGCTTACTGGTCTATCTTAAGAGAAAGATAGGACTTAAAAACCTATGAATAACATAACAAATTGACTAAAAAATAAAAACAAATTGACAATAAAATATGTTTACTATTCCATTATAATTTAATTCAAATCCCATTCTTTCTCTATCTGCCATTTATATTTGCATTTTTCATATACCCTATTTTTTACATTCTTTTATTTAACATCATATTCTAAAATAAATTACATTCATATGTTAATATTTAAATTAATATCATGCCATTATAATAGTTTATTGTGATCACTATCAAATAATTCGAATTTAAGCTGATTACTAATAAGAGGAAATCCAAGCTTTAATATTCAGTTATTCAAAAACCTGCCATACAAACTAATTATAGGAGAACCGAAATAAGAATCATTTATTATTGAATATAAATCATCTAAAGTCGATTCAATATCACTTATTTAAATATATGGTGTTAAGGCGATATTAAGCTATTTTTTGAGTATAATTTAAGCGACCTAATTGTATATGTATTTTATTACTATATAAAATAATGTAAAAATTAGTCAAAAAGAAAATCAAATCCAAAACCAATTTAATTATGAATGCGAAATCAGTGTATATTTATTATTTGTTTTTAATTCATTCACATTGTTATATGTGTATTGTTGAATATTTTCAGCAGTTCATTTATGTACTTTAAATTTTTGTATATTCTTAGACTTCTCCTTGAGCTTGGTTGCAATATTTTTTTCTAGTGGTTTAGCTTGTCAGCTTAATCCTACAATCTCCTTTGCATCTTTGTCATCAAAATCTTTCCTTACTCCTCCTTTGCTTCTTGCAATTCCTTAATTGCTCAACTCTTTACTGTGTTCTTACTCGCTGATCTATCTCTTTGTGATCTCTCTCCAAGGCATATGAATCTTTGTGTTATCCTTTAAAGCCATCTCAGCCACCTCTGCACCCTCAACAGGCCAGCCTTACAGCCTCCTTTGTAGTTACTATCGTCATAGTGTCTTCTCTCGCGCTTCTCGGGCTCTTTATCCTCAATAGCGCCCCCCCCCATTTACGAGTTTCTCCACTAACCCTTTACATACTCATCTGCTGGAGGCTGGTCTACAGATTGAACATCTCAAAGTTTTTGATAAACCAGTATTATAAACATAGTCACGGACAGATCTTCGAATGGGAGACGGCCAGGGCATTACTTGAATCTCAATGTTTTTATCTATTGAAATGGGATCTCCGACTTAGACATATGTCAGGAGAACCGAGATAAATAGAGATCATAATTTGGAGTGAACAACCTATGGAATTGAGCGGGTGTCTTGAGACTCATTTACTTGGAAGTTGGAACAATGATGATGATCTCCTAGACATTGTACTTCCAGACGCATCTATGCTTCTCCCCTTCCTATAGTGTCCAGTTCTTTTCCCCATTGTGCGGTGGGATGCCCTTGTCAGATTTCCATTGTGTTTAGAGGAATTCGTTGGCATTCTTAAAGATAACAAGGGAGTCCAAGATAATTATAACCATGACACCCCCTCTATTGAAGAGTGGCATTCTGGCAACATTTTTTCTAAACAACTCTGAACCATTCGTGCGTTGCTTTAACCTCAAAAGTACCAGTGTATGATTGAGTATCAAGTTGCAGGTATTTGTAAATGTGAAAATCATCCAATGAAGCAGCGAATACAAGCCTTTCTCTCAGAGTTACTCTTTCAGTCCTGGCGCTAATGCTAACACTCTCAGCCCAAATTGGAGATATCACACCATGTTTCTCTAACTCTCAATGCCAAGGACTACTTGAAATACGCTATTACCAACATTCCAACTGCCCAAAGAGTCACAAGTATTGTCGGTATTGCTAGAGAAGGTTACTTGATCGATGGTCCATACAAATTCACTGATGTTCTATGGCATCCATGCGATGTAGGTTCGTGTAATGGTGTTACAGTAAATGTCAAAAATGTCTATGGGTTCACCAGTACCAGTGTTTTTCTCAACATCCTAGATTAGATTATTGTCTAAAGGAGGTCGCCATTTAGAGCAGTGAGGCTTAATACTCTGATTCAATATCGTTCATTGATATAGCAGGGTGGATTAGTTTCTGTTAGATAGACAGTATCTATTTTCATTATTAATTGTTAGTGTTTAATCGTAAACTTATTCAAATTATAAGAAAAATTTATCATTAATTGTACTATTTATTGATTAATAAAGATTCATTGTTACCTTTTGTCACCTTTTTTTTACATTTATCAATGGGTTTTATCTAATTTTGTACATTTATATATAATTAGGTACTTAAACCATTTAAATTTGTTTATCAAATATATAGTTATTATTTTTATATCTTTTGCCATATTTCACTTAATTATAAGTGGTTATCTTGTTATCTATATTAACAATTCCAACTTACTTGATAACTCAAACAATTAAATATCAAATTATGTTTAATCATTGAGAAGATTGTTAGAAAACAAAAACACATTTGTATTGCTGATAAGATCATCTATTATCTGAGCTATTCCACAAGAGTTTAATTAGGCCGCAGATTATTTTTCATACTATAATGATGAATCATCAATTCTTTCAGTTTATTTTTTACTATATTATAGGTTTATTCATTTTCAAACTAAATAATTTGTTCATTTAAATCTAAATCAAATGAAAACATTGAGAAAAAGGAGGCAAAGATCTCGAACATTTATAATTTAATCAAATTTCTTGCTTAAATATTAGAACACAATAAATCAAAGTCAGGAAAAAGCTCTAATGCATCTAATTTAATATTAAACGAATAAAGCGGTAGATAATCATTCTATAGATATCAAAAATATTTTATAATTGCTAATAATCATAACTTCGATCCTAATATGATATTTTTAAAATAATTGTTTGACGAAATATGTGTGAAGAGGATTAAGACAAATAGAGTGAGACTAATGTTTTCTCTAAATGTAGAATATGTAAATAAGATAATATAGGAATGAGAAAACTTAACAGATAAAGCTAAAAATATGGTTAAAAAATCGTAAAATCATAATTATGTTGTTTTATTTCGATAATCAAATATGCGATTAATAGATGAAGGCAAAATTTTCGTTATTTAAACAGGTTTATAAATAATGTAGACATATAAAATATTATTTAATATCAGATTATTATAATTTTGTCAACAAAATATGTAAAAAAAACTAGTTTTATTATTGTTCATTGATGTTCTTGCGATTAATAAAGGAATCTATAAAAAGATTATAGTAATAGTATATTTTTGACTAATTTTCGAAAAATATATAAAAAGAGAACTCTAAAGTATAAATAAATAGGATTCTTGATTTATATTAAGATTAAAAGGCAAAATAAGAACAATATTGGAGTTATTTTGATTTCTTCGATTCATTTATTTTGATGAAGTAGAAGCCAAAAAATTTAAATAAAGAAAGATTGAAATCTATGTGAAAATTATATTTATTATAAGATTATTTAATAGGAAGAATAAGGAATATTAAGTTAGGATTTTTATATTATATTTCTAATTATCATAATTATATAGAGACAGTAGAATATATCTAAATATAAAAATAAAATTTACATCGCCAATTGTTTCTACAACTTACATCTTAAAAATGATAACTAATAACTAGTATAAAATTAGACTAGACATAAACTAATAATTTTAACAGTTTTTATTAAGTAGAATGACTCCACAAAATATAGCATTTGCTGGAGGATAAAATATTCTAATCCTCAATAATAATTAAGAAATCATAGAATACGAATCAATTATACCTTAAATTAACGATTATTAAGCTAGGATTAAAATAGAATATTTTTTTAAGGTATGTATGTTAATCATAGAGAAACTTTCTAAAGAATAAGATCAATCTTATTTTTTTAAAAAAAATTAATTCAGCTGCTTTGTAATCTGTAATTAACGGAAAATATTAAGCCAGTAAAGCAAAAAATATGTTGTTATACATTTATTAGATTTAATTAAACTTTTAAAATATAACATAATAACAACTTAATCTTACAGCTTAAACTAATAAAACTTGATTCCCTATTGTTGTCCAGTTTGGTCTGATGTTATGGGATCTGCCAAATAACTCCAAGTAAGGTCCACCTGGCACAAGTCTGTCAACGATATCATATGTCTCGTCTGGCTTTTACGATGCTTCCTTCATTGGACTCACTATCACGTTCAGGCTTTGTCTGAACTTTGTGAACTCTTTATTTCCATCGTACTTTCCTTTTACTCCAACCAAGCACTGTTCCATGCCATGTTGCATGTATCTGCCTGGACCTTTGAATACGTTTCCATTCTTATCAAGCTTAACCCATACCATTGTTTCGACCCATCTCTTACCGTGAAGCTTAAAGAAGTCGAGGGACACCTTGGGTTTACCGTTAATAACGAATATGAATAGGAAGCCATCTTACTGGACTAAATCAATCGGCATATTCTTTATCTTCTTGTCTGAAAGAACATTGTAGTCTAGGTCGAATATCGTTGAGTCCCAAGGAGGGTACATGATAATTGCTCTAAAAGATTTCCATCTCTTTAAAGTTTACTTTGTCTCAAAGAGGTCAACACGGTATATACAGTTACATCGTATATTATTGGATTAGGTGGCCTGTTTAGGTTGTCATAAGCGAAGTCTTAATCAGCGAGGTTTTGCAACTCTTTGGCTGTTTGAGTTTCTCCTCACAATCAGTCAAAATAGATGTAGAATTTGGAATATTTAAATTTTAAAAATATGACAAATATTATAATAAGTCATTTACTAAAGATTATTATAATTATTTTTGATAAATTTGTTTGATTTATTTAATATTATATTAAATATGGGTGCAAGTGATAAAAATATATTTTTATCACTAGAGCCCATTTCTATTATATTTAATATTTATAATTTTGATTATAATTTTTGTTTCTTTTTAATTCTTCCTATTTATATAATTACTTTCTTACAATTATTAAATTTAATTTATTCACACTTTTATATGCTAAATTAAATAAATTATAAACATTACAATTTCTTTAATTTTTAAGATTTGATACTTTTATGAGATTATTTTAAGAAAATTACTATTTTTATAAAATTATTATAAATTAAACTTAAAATTATGAAAAGCAAACTTCATTTCTATTTCTAATAATAAATAAACAATCTTATAGATATCTACAAAAAATATCTATATAAATAAAAGACTCATGCAATAAAAATAAATGAATCTATATAATAAAAATAAAAAATAATGTACAATTTTATTTTGAATCCTACAAATTTACAATATAATATAAAATAATAGTTTCAAGTATGCATATTGTTTATTTCTTTGTATTTAATGATTTTTTTATACACGATTTTGACACTATTTTGACTAAATCCTTCTTGTGCCTGCAGAGTGATTAGTGATGACCATATCTCCTGTGGCATTTGTCGCATACATATTTTTTGGCTAAGTACTCTTCAAATTTCACCATGGCATGGTCTCTTTCATTAGTGCTTGTAGAGTGCGTATCTACTTCCCTCTTAGTTGCAGCTGACAACTGAACAACTATACACCATTATTGCAATATTTTATAAATTTATTTTATAATACTAACTTATTAAAGATATATTACTTACATTTGTGGGTCAAATAGAAAAACATATGTCAAAATGTTTACACTTTTTGTCAAAAAATTTATATTGATTTATATATTTATCGAGAGTTGGTGGTTCTAATATCACAGAAATAGCAACGTTTGGTAATAGTATTTGCATTTTATTTTATATTTGATAATTATTAATTATGAAATATTTAACTCTTGTATAATTACAATTCATTCTTGGATTTCCCAGACGGGTTTAATATAAATCAACCTGCTTATTTTTTTGTTATCACATAAGTATAAAAGATTTCTATGACTCCTCTCCCAATAGTAAAATGAATATGCAGAGAGGCTCTTAAAGATTACGAAATGTGGAAACTAAGCACTTAAAGCTGTATAAGCTACGTGAGTTAATTTCTTAAACGATTGACTGGCAAGTAGGAGAAATCAAGAAAGTTAAAAGGAAATCACATCGAGTTCCTCTCAAGTGATAAATACCTGAAATAATTCGCTGGCCTCACACAATAGAAAATATGCCAGATGTTTCATAGGTAGTTTCCAAAGATGAATATATCCCCTTCTACACTCTGTAAACTTTATCAGAAGTTAAAGATCAAGAGAAAGGCTATATTGACCATAAAAACAAAAACTTATAAGTAGGCTCAGAACTTTAGTTAATAGCTCTTCGACATGTAAAATCAACTTTTGCAATTAAAAAATGATAATCACTGGATCTTGTTTGTTGATGAAACAATCTTCTCATTCACTTCACAAGCTAAGCTCGAGTATTGCAGTTAGGGCAAAAACATCCAATAAAGTAATAGGAGTAGTTATAGCACTGCTTTTGCAATTGTTGCTGCAGTATCCGAGTCTGAGGGCCTTGAGTTCTTTAAGATTTATAAGAAGTCTGTTGACATTAAGAGGTTCATAGAATTCTGCAATGATCTAAAAGGAAAAACTGGATTGAGAAAGGTCGTTCTTGTCTGCGATAATTTGAGAGTAAATCACAGCAAAAGGGTCAAAGAGACTCTAAATTGCTTAGAAATACCACAAGTCTTTTGCCCTTCATATTCACCCGAGACAAATCTATTGAAAAATAATTTAGTTTACTCAAAAACCCTTACAAAAAGCATAAACTAAATTTTACAAATAATGAAAAAGAAATCGATCACGTGTCACTGATCAAAGTGAGCATTAAGAGTATAGAATAGTCAAAAGTCTAGGAGATATGTAGAAAAGGCTTAATAAGAGTTCTTAATATATGATAAAATTTAATTAAAGTTTGCTTAAAATCAAATGATAAATTAAAATTAACTCGATGGATTGTCTTTTCCTATTTAACTGTTTTAATTAAATTCTCCTTCTGACTGAACATCAAATTTTTATCTCATCTATGTAGAATTCCCTACGGTTACCTTGAAGTTCGAAAAGCTCATTGCCAATTCCCGTTTTATCTTGTACTTGCTAGCAGCAATCTTTCTGCTATTTTCCTTCAATAAGAGTATAGTTTTTCCAGGTTTTTCTATATATAGTGGTTAGTGAGGAAATAAATATATTTATGACTTGATATAAATAGATGCTTGGTCAGCTTCTCATACCATTAACTGGATATCTTAATGAAGTCGCCTTTCCCTCATTATGGCAAGGGTCATTTCTTACAGTCTGTGCATATTGAATCAAAGTCTCTAAGTATTATGTCTCTACTGTATGCAGCACATTGAAAAAGAAGGTTCTGCCAATACTTTTCTTTTTATATCCATTGTCTGGTAGAAAGCTTTTAATCTCAGAGCTGTGTTAAATTTAATAAAGTATGTTAGATACAGAGAGCTCTTAGTATTTAGGTACATTGTTCAGCTTGGCATCGCTATTGTTTAAGACTTTCTTTTCTTCCTGCAAAATATATCTCAAAAAGTCTTTGTTAACTGTTTCAATTGGTGGTAAATATATATTCACTATATATAATATCAGAGGGTTTGAAATTTCTTACGAATCTCTTTGAGGTATTTATAGATGTCAACCTTTGATCTGAATCTGCCATACAACTCACCTAAGCAATTTTTAACAACTATTACTCATCTTTCTCTTCCTCCATAAACTGGTTATAGTTTCTTTTTTAATTTTTTATGTTGTTCATTTAGAAATCCTAGTTGAATTAATAGCTTTTACAACTTTTTGATTAAATTACTATATAATATGTGAGATTGTGATAATAAGTTGAGAAGCTCTATTTAAGAATTCTTAAATATTAACTTAATTATTGTAGAATCTTGATGGAAATCTGTGAAGATCACAAAATATCACAAATAATCACAATAATAAAATCAATTAA
This sequence comes from Oxytricha trifallax, assembly GCA_000711775.1. Classification (NCBI taxonomy): domain Eukaryota; phylum Ciliophora; class Spirotrichea; order Sporadotrichida; family Oxytrichidae; genus Oxytricha; species Oxytricha trifallax. Next base: position 13,975 of record ARYC01004326.1, on the reverse strand, counting down.
ATATAAAAATTGAAATAACTTATTATTTCTTATTAATGTCCAAATGTTTAAACTTTTTGTCAAAATGTTTACATTATGAAGTTCAAGATTTATGATGACTTCAGAGCTTATGGGATTGTGATTTTTGATTATGTATAAAGTAATTAAATAAACTCTCACCGAATAATAAATTAATTTAAATTAAATTAGTGAAACTTTTTAATATAATAGCTTAATTACCACATTTATTAAGTAACAACATTAAGTATAGTTAAAACCCTCATCTATGATAAAAGTGAGGATTTGGAGCTTTCTGATCATCTTGACATGTAGTTTAGTTAAAACATGTCATAGAGTTGTGATGAATAGGACTGCTCATAGGCGAGCTCACAAAGCTAAATTATTAAGCGCAAAAGAGGATCAAAATTCTCAAAGAAAAATCAAGAGCTTTTTTAAAAAAAGTTACAAGTACTCACATCTAGGCAATTAAGGAGGCCACTGAGAACTTCAAGTTTACTTTTGAGAGGTCAAGGATAAGACTGTTTTTGATGTTCCTCCCTTAATTGATCAAAGAAAGGAAATCATTCAATAAGTTATCAGAAAAGAAAGATATAAAATCAAGCGCTAGCAAGTTGCCTCTCATTCATATTAAATAGGAAATGATTAAAAAGTAAACAATTTAAAAGATAAAACTCTAGAGATGGCTTTATACTAATCCATGGATGTCAATAGCATCTCTAATTTTGCTGACTGATCTAAAAATAAGGGCCTTATCTAACAACTAGGCCAAAATAATTTACAGAGCTATACCACGGCACCTCCTCAAATACAAAACTAGCTCCTCATAAGTTTTACAAAATCCCTTTTAGAACACAAAATGTTGGCGACAATTGCGATCCATCACCAAGCTACTAAAGTTTAAGATGAGGTTTATGAACTTTTATTTTAGCGTAAACATTTTGACATTTTGTAAACATTTGGACATTTACTACCTAAAGCGGTTGTGGTGATGAGTCTACTCCTTGCTAAAAAAGAACAGGAATACAAGTCTGAAGGTTGGCTGCTGTTAAAAATGCTTGCACCTTACCTAGACTCCTGTGAAGATTTTGATTTTATTAAATATGAAGACTTTGCTTATTTCGAGATTATGATAAAGAGCATTGTAATTCAACTTTAAGATAATCTCTTGCAAGCAAGTACCGGCCTTATAAAATTAAGCTTACAAATCAAGCCCAACCTTATCACGGGACTTAACTGGAGTTAGGAAGAGTTGCTCTCTCTTAGTCAGGCTCTACAATCTTTTGTTATCACAGCTTATGAAGCTAAAATAATATGCGAGAAACCTTAAAGCTTTTTGTTGCAGGGGATCATGTCTAAATTAGTTGCTTTCTTGAACGATGTGCGGCTTCGTGCAATCACATTGCTAAGAAAAATAAAGGTTTAACAAGATCTCTCATTACTAAGCAAAAGACAAGTTGTGTCCAAGCTTACACTTGACAAAGCTAAAATAAATTTAAACCTACACAATTTAATTTTAGTGATAGTGAAGAATGGATTAAGAATGCAGTTAAGGGCAAGTCAAGGGAACTTTCCATTACTGATTCAAGATTAGTTGTAGATACTCCAAAAATTGTTGAGCAGCTGAGCCTTAGTAATAATATATAAGGCTTAAATGATCCAGAAGAGATAACCACGTTTTCTAACAAATGGGAAATAGCCCCCTGGGGACGCTAAAATTTTTTTTCTAATTTTCTTAAAATATTCTAAAAATGATTAAAAACATCGAAGTGACATGATATAACATATAAATAAGGTCTAAAATGACATTTCCAAGGAATATATTGAAACCCAGGTGATAGTAAAATTCCATATTAACATCATAAAAAACATTAATTTTAGAATAAACATCATTATTTTTTCTATTTATTTAATGTATAATATATTAGTGATTTTACTTATTTAATTATTCAAATAATGATTATCTGTTAATAAAGCATGAAGAGCTTTTATTAATGTTGTCAGATAGATCATTTTTCCCTGAATCATTGTATTAGAAGCTTTTTTAACAGATAATCATTATTTGAATAATTAAATAAGTGAAATCACTAATATATTATACATTAAATAAATAGAAAAAATAATGATGTTTATTCTAAAATTAATGTTTTTTATGATGTTAATATGGAATTTTACTATCACCTGGGTTTCAATATATTCCTTGGAAATGTCATTTTAGACCTTATTTATATGTTATATCATGTCACTTCGATGTTTTTAATCATTTTTAGAATATTTTAAGAAAATTAGAAAAAAAATTTTAGCGTCCCCAGGGGGCTATTACCCAAATGTTAGAATTTTAAAACGAGGTCTATTAACATTCATAATATGAAGCAATAATTGCAAGCATGATTATCAGTGCTAACTAAGATTTTAGAATAGTGGACATTCCTACGGGATCAGGCAAAACCTGGATATAGGCATTAGTTGCTTACTAATATTCGTTAAAGGGTTAAAAATCACAATTATTGAACCTAATGAGAACTTTTAAAATTAGACAGATAAAATACTTGGCTCCATCCACGAAGATATTCGAGTAGTTGACATAGTGACATACTACCGGGATTCTTACAAAGATGAAATTATGATACTCAACGAATTAGATACTATAATCGACAACAGTTCATTCTTTTCTCCTGGTAATGTGATAACTGGGCTCTGGCAATTATCGAATAAAAAAGCCTTTTTGTTCTCAGCAACATTCACAAAGCATCACTCAGTAGTTGTAGAAGAGACTATTAAGAAACCTAAAATATTAAGTTTTCAATCCGAGGGGCTTTTATCAATAATTACTAAAAGATTAATATCAATGTGAATTCATACTCTCTAAGGACAAAGCTGATTTATAGTAATCAGTCAAAATAGTTGAAAAATAGGCAATAAATATATTCTTAAAATACAAAAATGTTATAAATAAATGATTCTTCATAGGTTATTATAATTATTTTTAATAATTTTATTTGATTTTTATATAATTATATTTAAAATGGGCCTAAGTAGTAAATATTATATTTTTACTACTTGCGCCCATTTTTATAATATTTATAATATATAATTTATTTTTAATTCTTTTATTTAAAAAATTATTTTATTTATCACATTACGTTTCTACAAATATTAAATGTAATTTATTCACTGTTTATATTTTAGTAAAATTAATACTTTTATACTTTGAAATTTTATTTATTTTAAAGGTTTGTTACTTTTATCAATAAAAAATTTATAAATTATTAATAATTATATTCATGAATAAATTAATCTTAATATAGGTTAAAAACTAACTTCATTTCTATAATTCGAAATAAATAAACATATAAAAATATATAATTAAAAATTTTCAATATATATAAAGGGCTCTAATACTAAAAATTTATAAGTATTTTTAATTTAATTCACAATAATTTATGATTTCTTTATTTTTCAAACTTATACCTGATGAATATTTTAAAAGATGCTTTAAGTAAGTAAATTATATATTTCTTTATATTTAAGCATTTTTATATTCACGATTTTTTCACTATTTTGACTAAATCACTCTTATCTGAGGTAATGAGGAGGTATAAAAGAGAGGCCCATATAATCATCGTTAACTCATGTAATTTTGAGGAGCTGAAACTTAAGTTACAGAAGGGGAAAAGTATGACATCTATCTTGCAGAGGATAAGCAATGCAGTCAGCAAATCAAAGATAAAGAAGCAGGTATTTTGCTTATGAAAGAGATCAACAGTGTGGGCTGTAATACCAATTTCAAGAGATATGCGTTATAGATTATAACATGCTCTGTTAGTTCCGAGAGAAAGCTATTGTAGTGGCAGAGGAAATAGGTGCTAAGGATAATAAAGAGGTTGCATATTTATCCAAGACTGCGAGAACGAAGCGGCCTTTTGTCTGCGCTTGAGATCAGTTGACAACCAAAGAGTGAAAAGCTTCATGACTTAGTGAAACTTCTCTGGTAAAAGAGAAGCAACTAGAGACTCAGTGATTATATTGAAGATTCATAACAGGGAGGGCAGACAATATCGACATTGAAGGATTTATAAAATACCATTTGATATAAGTTTTACCTGTAAGTCGCCAAAGGCCTGGAGATGTGAGCCTTCTCGAGACATAATGATAAATAGTGTAATTATAGTATAAGATGCATGTGTGAATTAATTTATATTCCGAATTTATTAATAGTAAAATAATAATTATATCTAGGGATTGTACTTAAATAACCAAATAGATTGTTGTTTAGATGGCGCCGTTACCAAATCAACTTTAAAACACGAGGTCTCAATAATTAAGATCAAAATCACTTATAATTACAGTCCAGAACAAATAACTAGTTAAATGGTATCTTAAATTTATACAATTCCTTCATTATCTGGTGATCGCGTTCAAAGGATATGTATCAAATGATTCATTAGTGAACATAAATTAATGCTATTTAAGTAATTTATATTATGCTCATTTAAATTAATAAATGGTAGATAATTAGCATCACCGAGAGTTGTATTATCAGATTATATTCTAGAAACTTAAATCTTTGGTCTTCAAACAGCAGGTCAAATATTAGGATCATTATTTTACAACTGGAAGTTTATTGGAGACTTCCTTATTTTTTATAGCAATATTTAACCTTATAAACCTGAAATAAACCCAAGAATGTTTAAATCCCCAGTATTAATTTCTGTAAAGCATTAAATAATAATAATAACCCAAGAATAATAATTTTACATAAAATATATTTGTGATCCAATTAAGTACATGAAGCCCAAATATTTAATTTTAACCAGAATAAATTTAAAAATTCGCCGAATCATAGGTGACTTAATCACAAGTTAGAGCCGAAGTCACACTTTAAGATTTAAATCCTATAGATATTCTTAGATCTATCTAAGATTAATAAGTTTTAGAAGAAGTACAATAAATTATAGAAGAAGTTAGAATTAAAAATATGAAAAAAATATCGATTATAAACCCAACTTGAAGAAGAATCAATAATTCAAGCTTTAATTTCTCAGTACCTAATTCTAATCTACAATACTTTTGGTGAATAGCTAGTGATATTGATAACTGAATTTTTAGATATAAATAAATACCTTGATTTTAAATAAGTATTTTATAGTAAACTGGTAATACTGGAACTTTCAAATTCCTCCAAAAATTATTATATCTATTTTAGGATTATGAGTTTAAAAGCTTGAATTTTTTAATATAATTTCTATATAAACGGCTAGACATATTTTGATTAATTGCCTAAATTAATTAAAGACAAGTTATAGATGTTGATGGATTTAAAACTTAAGATTAGGATACTACAGATATTAATATGTAACGAGTAACGAGTTACTATCAAAGAAGTGTCTAGCCAATATTGTAATTGTGCAGTTTATTTATTAAAAAATTATGCCAAAAAAAATTTTTCCTGTTTTATCTCATATTTTGATATTGTTGATTTAAAATAAAATGTAAGCGACTAAGTGTGAGAGTAAATGTATATAACTCCTAATATGTATGAATTTTTTGTTGATTTTAGCTATATTTTCGTCTTATTTATTAGAAGATCTTAAAAATAATTTTAGAGCTGTGAGAACTGTATTTAAGAGTCTAATTTGGGTTATCACTCATAATAAAATTGTAATATAAAAAATATATTATTATTAAAGGAAAAAACTCTTACTAAACACGATGAAGACTAAATGTAATCATAAGAAGAAAACAATGAAGACTTTTAAATTATTTCAACATCTATACAATGATATTTTGGAGATTTTGTACTAACTGTAAATACGTAAGTTGTATAAGAGAACCTTTAAAACACACTGAAGAGATAGTTTATAGGGATTATATAAAAAGTAACTAAATAATTCTAAAGAGATATATATGAAAGATCCTAAGAGGTTAAAAGATAAGAATTATAAATTAATAGTTCTCTTTAAAGTGAAAATATTGATGTAAAATATACTTTATTTATTCAATTAGCTAAAATCTTAATGATTAGCGAGAATATACAAATTTAAGATCAACATTCTTTGCTAAATATTATGCATATAACTTCTCTGAAAGCCTAACATTCTGATATCAGTTTTTCATGTATTGAGAATGTTTCTTATATGCAATCTCCCCGATCAGTTACTTCAGGTTCTCATGGTTCTCAATTAAATCATGCTCCTTTTTACTAAATTCCCAGTGGTTGAAGAATCTCTTTGTTTGCTATTTCATGATTGAGACTTGAAATAAGATAAAAACCTTCTTGCCCTAATGAATCCAATAACAAGTCAAAAGTCCCTAAACCCAAGTTTTACCAAATGCTGTTGGCATCAGATTTATATGCTATTCTGCTAATGACTCAAAGTTATTGCAGCTAGTGTTGGTTAATAAAATTTAAAGCTTGAAATTCTGGCATATTTCCTCCATTTGTGTGAGCATCTGTAGATCTCATCATTATGTGCTTAATGATCATCTCTCGCAGTCTTAAAGAGCTCCTACCAAAGATCCTAATTTTTGCACTTAATATCTGATTAGTCTCTAATATTTAATGAACAGGATTGCAGCTTATTGAGTTCTCTCGTCCACAGAATTTCATCATAATTAAAAATAGACTCTAATTATTCAATCTCATAGTCCTTTATAGTTTGAAGGACCAGAACAAGCAGCTCTAATTGAAGGTTTATGTGCGAACGCTTACAAATTATTGATAAAAGTGCCCTCCTCTATGAAAAAATACCTATGAGCTAGCTTAGATTACTGGATGGATCCTGATTAACTTTTGAAATTGAAATCATAGCAATCATGTTCTCTATGAAAAGTGTATTAATATTTTAATTGTTGGTATGAAGTCACTATAGAGAAATTTTCTCTGCTTTTTATTATCAGCCCAGCTTCATTCTCATTGAACCCATTCTTGACAAGAAATTATTGAAAAATGCTAATGATCTCTGGTGAAGAGATAGTTTTTAATGATGATAGGAAGTTCAGTTCCAACTAAGCCCATTGCCATTGGCTTATTGACATCCTTAAGATGTCGATTTATTGACGATGCCATAATGGCTAACACGATTTTCTCTGCCTCATTAAATATTTGAGTATCGGTGCTGTATTTTAAATTTAGGAAGAGAGTGTGAATGAGAACTTGACCCTCTAGTGATAATTATTTTATGATGGAAGAAGCTGCCAAATGAAACTTAAGGATCTGTGATTGGGAGTAATTTTAGTGTTCTATTTCAATTTGCTTGATCTCTCTAGCGTTAAAAGTTCAATTATATGCTTTTATTGATGGGAAAGCTAAGCCTCAACACTATTATTATAGAATTCTCTATCTGAGATTGGATACTCATTCAACTTTTTGAACTATTTTTAGCTTAAAATCATCATCAAGGTCTGAAAATGATGGATAACGAAGAGCGATAGCTTAGAGACGTCAGATTAAGCTTAACTAGGTTATTGAGAGCTCTCGTTAGAGGATTTAATTCCAGACTTGTAGAAACCTTTGTTGATTAGAGCTTACAACTCTATGGGAGATCCTCTTATTTTTAAATGTGATGCTTCCTTAATCTTTTATTCAAGCAAAGCTCTTTTTAAAGATTATCTCTTTACTCGGATAAAATTTTTCACATAATCTAGTTCATTCAGTGAATATTCGGACAGCTTTGGATGGTCTTGAATGTCCTTGTAATTTTTTTGAAAGTTATTGGTGATCACACCCAGGGTCCTTTAAGACTCAGGACATAGTTCCTTGGTATCTGATCGATCATAATACTTTTCGAACTTATCATAAGATTGTTTACTTCTAGTCCAATCTTCCTTGAATCGAGATTTCAAATCTCTTTTATTTAGATCAGGCCATGGTTTTTCTTTATAAGACAGCAGAGATTTGGTTGATGATAGTTTAGTTTGATAAAGAGAATCATCGCTGTTGTAGATTGAACTTTGATAGGCGCTCATTTTAAAATTATGAATCTGTTATTTTTAAACTTAAGAAACTTTTGATTTAAATTACTTAATTTTGAATTTAGACATCACTACCAAATTTGATAATATAATGAGAAGGAGTAAATCAAAAAATTGATAATAAAAATTTTTCCAAAAAAAATTAACAAAAACAAGCAAAAAGTTTAATTAATTATAAAAAAAAATTATATAAATCACAAAAAATTACCCCAATATTTTTGGGGAGAAAATCACAGTAGCCCTATTTCTTTTTGGAAAATAAATACTCATTTAGATCTTACCACATTCACAATAATCATTTCGAATGTGATTGCTGTATTTCTTATAGTAAAGGTGATTAATAATTTTGTATTTTTAATAGGCTATATACAATATCATTTATGGAGATCTTTTCTCAGAATAGATCACACCAGCAATTTCAGATGAGTGACAGTCAAGCTGATGAGAGCATATTGAAGATTACAAACCACGAATTTAGAGGAAAGTTCAAGTCCAAATTTTACTTCTACACCTATTTAACTGAGATTCGTAAAAGTAACTGCTCCTGACATTTATTAACTAAATGCCGCTGATTGAGGGTATCAACAGGGAATACCTCCGACTTATTTTCAATGAAAACAAGAGGCTTCTGAAAATGGATCAGATCAAGATGGTGAAGATTCCTAAGTATGATGAACTTTCAGTAAGGCAGCTATATTTGAAAGTGTAGGACTGTTAAGAGCTGAGCATATACCTACCTGATATGTCAGAGAAAGCCAAGTTTATTGACAGGCAATACTTCTTCAACGTATCAATACAATCCAGCCCGATTATCTCTCACAAATCATCAACAAGTCAAGGGTGGGCAGGAACAGCGTTGATGGGCAAGGTCAAAAGAATGACTACATACTCATATCTGACGATTGGTTCTCACAGCTACCCAGCCATACTATTATCTCAAGTATCTTACCCTACCTCTAACTTATTAATAATTAGAAAAATCGGGGAGGACTATGCATCTCTTGAAGCTTCTACTAAACTAATGAAGGCAAAAATACTTAAGCAATCGCCTCCCAAAGTTTTGTCCCTCAAGCGATTCAGGGGAATAGTGCATTCAATGATCTAAAAATTAATTAAAATTATTATTTTGACTACTCTTTTTAAAAATAAATTATTAAAAATATTATTTAATTGTTAATAACATAATTCACCATTAAATACCAAAATTGTTCTGACTATTTAAAAAAATGAAAGCTTTGTTATAATTATAAATCAAGTTAGATGTAAGAGTCATGAATATTCTAAAATTATTTAATATGCAAATAGTTTTTTGACTTCCTTTAAAAAATTCTAATGTGGTACAATTGACTATCTGAAATCCTGTTAATTAAGTTTAATGTAATATTCATGATTTATATTATCACTTTAACACTTTTGCTGATTATATATAGAAATATAATAATCTATTAAGTGTAAAAAGTGATTCAAGAGTTGCTACAATAAAATTTTTTAATCCGCAAAAAATGCTATTTAAGATGCTTAGAATATGTTTCTAAAATTCAATTTAGATATAATAAATCATTAAAGAGATTAAAAAAATATAATACATGAGGTTAATTTAAAATTTTAATATTTATATAAGAATCACTGCATTCTTTTTAATATAACAGAATATTGAGTAAATGTTAAAAAAATTATAGTTTACATTAAACTTAAAACGATTATGAATTGATGGTTCTTACGATATACTATATTATACAATGTTAATTAAAATTAATATGTAAATCCATTGCTAAGTTGATCTAACTTAGCAACAGACTCTAAATATTATTATAATTAAATATTTTAAAATGGGCATATTTTCTAATTAGAAAATAAAAGAGGGATTCCTCCACTAGCAAAGGAACCAGACCAAGCGATAGATCTTGGCTCATGGAGATAAACATCACAATCTTTGAGTCCTAATCAGACGCTGTTACCATGAACAACAATGATATGAGATTTAACATATGAGCTTTAATTACACTAAATTTAAATTAGCATCAATAATTAAACTTATTCATTTTTTCTCTATAACACCATCATCCACACTGCAGAATGATTATTTCAAAACTTGTTTTGCATCAAACTTCTCAACCTATCCGACGATCTTTGTCTTGATTTTCTTGAACTAGTTTTTCAGAACTGAAAAGTAAATTTCTATAGGGTTGTATTTTAGAGAGTATGGTGAGTAAATATGAGAGTGATGCCTAACTTCTCGGTCAAAGCTATGATCTTTTTGCTGTGGTGCACTCTAAGGTTGTCTAGAACTTCAGCAAGTCTACTTCTTAAATTCTATTCATGAAGTCCTATGACGAAGTCATTAAACTTTTCAATGTCCACTGATGTCTCATAAGTATAGTAAATTTCCAGACCTTTGACAGGAGATACTCCAGCAATCACAGCAATACTCTTGGTGAATTATAGCTTGTCTTTCACATCAATATTAAAATTCCTATTGCTGTTCTCTTGCTTGAGATTAGTAGAGTAAGTAAACATTACCTCGTCGATAAATACTACCTTTCTTCCTTTTGATAGAGAATTAATTAACTTGCTTCTCATCTCTTAAAATAGATCTGGCATCTTTAGTGTCTAAACAGGGCTCATGTACTTGCCCACACTAATGAACTTTCTTTTAATATCTCGCCCCTTATAAATTTTAGAAAGCTTAGAGGGTGAAATTCTAAACTCTGGAAACCTTCTATGGAACATACTCATATCTTCCACAAAGTTATTCAAGCTTAAAGCTACAAAGTTCTCTAGTTTGTAAGAAATTCAACTTTGTCATATGATAACTTCCCAATTTTTTCAGTATCATATTGAGCATTTAAATTTTAACTTCTTTGTTTGTAAATCTTTTTGACCATTGAAAGTGGAATGTTAGTAAGACCACATAATAATGAGTAACTGAGAAAGATTGCTGAAATTTTTGTTTAATCTAGGCATCTGAACCTGAGAAAAGTTATATATTCCTGTACACTTGATATAGTTCCTAGAATATTCATCTTACTAAGCTTGTTGTTGTGAGTTATTGGAGGTTATTTATATTTTTAATTTGAATTTTAAAATTATTTATCGATCACTCAATTGATCATTTTGAGGCAGGCAATACTGAGATAGTCAGCATTCTGCTTATAAATGTATATTATTGTGTCAAGAAAATTAGTAGTTTTTGTATTGTGGACGTCGAAAATAAGGTAAGTCTAATTTCGCATATAATACAATAGGGCTGGAAGATAAGAAATTTTAAAAGGCTCTGGAATTATTTTGAGTTTAAACTTTAGTTTTTTTTGGATTCCATGGCACAAAAGTTTGCTTCTTTCTTTAACTTTCTTCTTATTCTATCAACTATTTTATATAAGATCCTTCTGCTACTCATTTACATACCCAAGGAATTTATGAGGTATCCACAACAATTCCATTCTCTTATTACTTGTCGAATAAATGCAATACCCAGCGATACCTGCAATCCCTGCAATGCATGTGTTACATGCAATACCTGCGTTACCTGCAGCTTTTTAAACATTAATGTCCTTAAATGTAGCTCGCATTAATCTAGGTCATGAAGCTTCTTTAGAATCAAGACAAGTTGAAATAAGAGCACAAATCCTATGCATTAAATACTTACTGTTATTTTTTAAATCATAATCATATTTTAGTAAGACTCGTTCAATGCCTATCTGCTTCTTTTTTATTGAACACTCACTTATCATTCAAATAGGTGCTTTGGTTTAAATTGAGCATATTATATATGTGGAAGTTCAGATGAGGTGAGATGGTGAAAAAAGAAGACTAATAAAAAGAATGATTAACTTTCAAAAGAGATTCTAAAGTGATTCGCAAAGATGATATGACTAACAATATCTCAAGCACGGAGTCATTCAATTGATCAAAGCAATCCTAAAAAAAGGTAAAATACATATACAGTTATTAATACAATGTATGGGCGATGATGTGCTTATTTTGACATGTATGTAGCCTGAGGCTATTAGTTCCCATGCCTTTGTGATAGTAGGCCTCGACTATATTGAATGAATATGATTTATTGATTATTATTTATTTATCTTCAAATTAAAAAAATATAGACTAAATGTAATTCATAAGATTCATTAAAGTAAAAGATCATGAAAATTGTTTAAAACAGTAACTTATGCATATTAAGACAAATCAACTTCCGAACATAGCAGAATTATTTTGATTTCCTTTTCAGTTTGTAATACTACTCAACCATCTAGTGCTTTTTTAGACGTTATATAATATTAAAGCTTTTCAAATATAGATATTAGAAGATTTCCAACTGCTTAATGAAGAAGACAAGTGCTTAGATTTACTTTCTATACTATTTGGATTTATAATAGTATGATTTTTAGAAGGTGGCATTTTAGATGGATTACCAGTTTAACCAAATCTGCTAAATCTAACAAATCCCCAACCATCAGTAGATTTTGATCCACTAAACGATCCAAAATACTAAGAATTATAAATATTAAAGAAGAAAATTCACACTAATTAATTAATAATAATAATCTACTTATAATATTATAATATTACCAGCTAGAATAAACATAAAAGAAAATAAGAACTGATTTATACAATTTATTAAGTTATAAATCATGACGTTTCTTCCTCTTTTTCTTCCTATACTTCATAATTAATTCATTAAATTTATTTGATAAATTTTTTAGTCTATTTTGCAAAAATCTTTGTACTCTGTCTACAAAAATTCTGATATCTTTAAATCACTATCCTTTTCCAGTTAATGCTATTTTGATCAATTTTTATTCTTTATATTATGGGATATTTTCATCTGCTTTTAATACTTTGTTTTCTTGTCTAAACTTATTTTAACCATATGAAATATAACCTTGCATATATAGACATATGATATAAGAATATTTTTAATTTACTTGTAGGTTTTTCATATCATTATAATATTAGTAGAAGTAGTAGTAAATAACTAAAGGTAAATTAATAATAACATAGAATAAAAATCAGAAAAATAATTAGTGAAATCCGAGTTTTCTAAAATTTCATCAATTCTATTTAATGAGATACTCTTCTAATTGGATATTTAAGCATAATTAATCTAATCTAGTTTACTTACGTTATACATCATCTCCTGCTTTTTTAAGTTCAAGGATTATGAAAAAATTTGTCATTCAACATGAATTTGACAAAGATAAAATTCTAAAGTCATGAATATCTTCCATTTCCAAGTGCTATGCTTCCAAATCTTGCTATCTATTTTTAGTTATTTCCATTCTTATTACTAAATTACCTCTTTAAATATGGTCAACTTAGATTTCTCTTCAAGGATTATGAAAAACATTTGTCTTTCAACATGAATTTGACAAAGAAAAAAGTCTTAAGTTATGAAAATCTTCAAATTCCTAGTGCTAAGCTTCAAAATTTTGCTATCTATTTTTAGTTATTTCAATTCTTATTAATAAAATACCTCATTTAATATGCTCAACTTAGATTTCTCTTCAAGGATTATGAAAAATATTTGTCTTTCAACATGAATTTGACAAAGTTAAAATTCAAAAGTCATGAAAATTTTCAAATTCCTAGTGCTAATCCTCAAAATCTTGCTATCTATATTTAGTTATTTCCATTCTTATTACTAAAAAATACATCTTTAAACATGGTCAACTTAGATATCTCTTTAAGGATTATGAAAAACGTTTGTCATTTAACATGAATTTGGCCAAGTAAAAATTCTAAAGTCATGAATATCTTCCAATTCCTTTTGCTTAGCCTAAAAATATTGGTATCTATAATTAATTATTTCCATTCATATTACTAAATTACCTCATTTAATATGCCTAACTATGTTATCTTATGAAGGATTTTGAAAAACGCTTGTCATTCAACATGAATTTGATAAAAAAAGTTAAAATTCTTAAGTCATGAACATCTTCCAATTCCTAGTGCTAAGCGTTCAAACCCCCAAAACTCTTTCAGTAGTTTGATTGAGTTTTTTATT
>ARYC01004325.1:0-11694 GCA_000711775.1 Oxytricha trifallax | reverse complement strand
CAGCAACCAATAGAAAAAATTAAAACATTTTAATGTGAAGACTGCTAAAGTTTCTTCTCAACTGAGTTAGCTTGAAGAGGCACATTTAAGAGGTACACTCTGGCAAGGCCAAGATCTATTTTAAACATGACAAAGTGGATGGAAGGTACAATGCACAACATGCATGAAGTCTTACACTCACTCAGCAAAGGTTAAGAAGCATATGCAAAAACATCATCTTCGCGAATTCTTGATTTAAGATTAGGAGACTTAATAATTTGTACCTGCTAAAAGAAAATCAAAAATTCTTGAGTCTTAAAGAGACCTACAGGAGAAGCTCAAGAGACAGTGTCGCTTTGAATCAATGAACTAGCGTGCAGATCATACTGTTTTAGCATGCTTCCAAGCGAAAGCAATGAGTATTCCTGCATTAAATGCAATTGAACTTTGTAGCTGCATTTAAAATTACTTGATATAAGTGTGCCTAACAAGGCAAAGCTTATAGTAGTTGATGAGTATGCATACAAGGTATACCCTTTCAGCTATCTTATTAAAAATGAGCAGTATTAAAATGAGTTTGCTAACGAATTTATGATTCTTAGAGAGGCTTGAAGAAGAGATTGCAAGAACTTGCTTAAGTTAAATGGTGTTATATTAAGCTATGGTTTCATCGCACTAAGGCTCAAGAAATTTGATATGACTTTAAGAGACTATCTATATCATAATAGATATCCTGATGATTTAAATGATATTCTTACAGATATGATTAAGGGTGTCAAGGAGTTGCATGAACTTGGATATGTTCATAGAGATTTGAAGCCTGAAAATATTATGCTTAACCTCTGCCCTTTAGAAGTCGTAGTTATCGATTTCAATAGAGCCTTAAGATAAGAGATAGTGACTTTGGCTAAAGTTCTTGGTACTCCTGGATACTTCCCAATTAGAGAGAAATGGACTAATGGCTCAGTTCAGTGGGATGTATGGGCAGTTGCTGCTATCATATTAGAGAGCGATATGGAAAGTATGTCATACTTTGGAACAAAGCACGAGAAATAATCAATAAGTTTAGCAGCTAAACATATAAAATAAGAAGAAATCTGCGATAAAATTAAGAAGATAGTTGAAATGGTCATAGTTAAAGCTCCAGCATATCCAAGATAATCATTAGATGACATTCAAGAACAACTAAAGACAGCGAAATTCAAGAGGTATCACAAAGACAAGCAGATAAAATTTGTTTGAGTTAAGCACAATAATAATCATTAAATATTCATTAAATTCATATAAAACCTGCATTTTGTCTACTAACCCCAATAAGACCCCAACTATACCCTACAAATCAAAGCACTTATAAACCTCACTAAGGGGTTTTGGGGTTTTGAATCATTTTTCAACAACTTTCTAAGTCCATACATTAAAACATAATATAATCCAGATGGCTAATTAAAACATGAAGTATCAATTCCCATCTCTTTGCTCATGCTAACAAATAATTTAAAATTTTAACTAATTGACTTGCCAGAGGATTAACAATAATTTATAGTAAAATACTACAAAGCAAATGTGAGACATCCAATACTTAAATTAGCAATAAAGACTGCTTGTGCCTTTTGTGTGGTAAAGTGTTTTGTATGATGGAAGCATGCTGTAAACTTGATGGAAAAGGAAAACTTTCTTATCATTCAGAGAGACATGAAGCACTTGTATAGTAATTTATCTATAGAACGATATATTTTATAATCAAATGAAGGAGGTGTAGGAATTTTCATGAGAATTCAATCTGGTGAGATGATTTTGATTCATGAGGGAAGATCAAGAATTAAGGCATCATTATACACTAATTAATATGGAGAACACTTCTTTAGAGAGTTGAAAGAATGGGGAACATTTAAGATAGGGGACTACAAAAATGAAGTCAACAATGCCTATGCACAGTTGAGAAATTCATATATGGATATGACAATTCAAAATGAAATTATTAGTGCGAGAAGTATATCTGAAGCCAATTACAGACCTAATTATTTGTGAAAATATATATCATTTTCATATTTATTTCTTAACTAAATCTTCAATTTCAATATTCTTAAAAATGCTGTAATAAAATAACTCATTTATTTTAACGTGCTTTTTTTTAAATTTTAATTTCATGCATGAAAATTTTATATTTATTACTATTAGAGAATTAGTGGAAATTATTATTTGATATACAAAAACAAATAAATTACAAAAAATTTAAAGATAAATTATTTTTTACAACAATTCTAATAGTATAAATAGTATTATTTTTGAATATTAATCGAAAAAAAGAAAATCAATTATAAAATTAGATTATTTTTATATAAATTAAGATAGCTGTTTAAATTAACTAATTTATTTAAATTAAGTTATTATATTTAAAAATTAGAAATTATCAATAAAATAACTTATTTTTTTTCTATTTTCGTTTTAATTTTACAATTTTACGATTTTAACTATAATTTATAAACTAAAAATACTAAAAATGCTGATAAATTCACAACAACAATAATAATTACTGTTATAATTTAAAAATACTTACTTAGCCTATTGTGCAGTTAATACCTCTACATATGCGAGTTCTCAACTGTTTTTAGACCCATACCAAAGCATTTTAATTGCACTTGATGACGCTTATAAGAATTAATAATGTAAGTATAGTAGAAATTATTTGTAAAAACATCTATATTACATTCATATTACTACATTCCCTTAATGTTATATGAGGTGTTAACTTTTTCGAAAAGTTTCAATGCATTTTCTCTTATAAATTAACTGATATTAATCTTTTTTTTGTGTTTGGCAACTATAATGATTAGCATATAAAACTAAGGCCTTAATGAGCAGACTCTAATTCCATTAATAAAAACTATGCAAGTTTATCCAGGATTGGTTTCAGGATTAGATGTGAGTTAGAACTTGTATTTTAAGGAAAGTTGCTTGAAAATGCTACTACAAATTTTAGAAAATGAAACTAACTTAGCCTATTTAAAGTAAAATCATATTGTTATAAACCCAATTTTTAATTATTATTCGAAAAGAGAATTAAGTAAATTTTAAAGCTATTACTATTCTGCAGATAAAAATTAATTTGAGCTAACTAAATATTGTAAAAAATGGTAACTATATGTAATAATAAAAAATCTTATCTCTCTTATTTAATAAAATGAGTTTTATATAATCTTTTAATTAGCTGTGATAAGACTGGCATAACTGACAGTAGCGCAATTCCCTTAGTAAACCTATTGCCTCGTAACAATCTACAAATACTAAATCTTTCTTCAATTTAAGTAACCCCAACTGGCTCTGAAAACTTAATAAATGCTTTAATTAGATTAATAAAATAGAAGCAACTCGTAAAACTGAGAGAGCTACACCCTAGCAACAATAAAATAGGAGACAATTTTGCTTGTTAATTATTCGATGCAATCGTTAACTTTTAATCTTAGAATAAAAATTCGCAATAGAAATAAGCAATTAGTAAAAATTGCAATTTTGGAATAAAGGGATAGCTTGATAGAGAAATAAGATTAAAACAGTAGTTTCTTAGTTAAAAATCTTATTGATGAATATAGATGCCCTCTGGAAGTACTTAATTTGTCAAGAAATAATATAGGGTTTAAGACAGGGGCTCACATGATGTAGCTACTTGTTGAAAATTAAGTTAAAAACACCACTAAATTACTAAAAGTTGACTTGCAGTATAACACCATCTCTTTGTTAGTATAAAACAGTATAAAAAAGATATTAAGAGACTCAATACTCTATCCAAAAAGCTAAAAGTTAAAACCTTCAATCAAATTAGTCTTGTTCAACCACATTCCATAAATCAAATAACTTTAGTATATCAAAATATGGATAATCTCTTTCTAGAGATAATATATAGCATTCCAAATCAACAATCATTCTTAATAATATAACAAATGATAGTTAGAACGAAACTCCTTAGAAAATAAACTAATAATTTGGGAAAGTTAATGAAAGCTAAAGAGGTGGTAGCAAAATATTAAGCTCCTTTAATATTTATGCAAACAAAGCCAGTGTCAAGTCTCCTATGATTCGAGATCGAAGAATTATAAATTCGTCAACTGCAAAAACTCATCATTTCCAAGAATTATAATAAAACCTCTTGAATCATTCAGAATAGAGCGATGAGCACAAAGATTAAATGATAAGCCCAAGAGATATGGTATAAACTAATTATACAAACTAAAAATCAAAGATTAATCATAGAAGCAACTATAGTGAAGATAATTTAACCAATTTATCAATCGACGACACCACGTCAAAACTTGAACACGAATTTCTATAATTAGAACAAGAGAAGTATAAGTAACAAAAATGTTCTTTGATAAAGAATTATAGCTAAATCTCTAAGAATAACAATTTTTCCAATGCATTTGGCAATTTAAACATGAATACTAGAAGAAATCTGTCTATGGCTTTGATTAACTAAATTAATAATAGTAGGTCAAATAGCAGAAGTCCCTCTCTAATTCCTAAAACAGAACGAGACATACAAAATTATCCTCAAAATGTAAATAATAGAGGCCTTTAAACAAGAAAAGATAATATATATAATTTTATATAAATTAATAAAAAATAATTAGAAAAACGGCAAATTTACTATTTAAAAAATATAAAAATTTTTATAAATAGAATGAGGAATAGAAAATATTTTTTTAATTACTTTTTTGCAAAGAAAACCATATATGGCATTTTTGGGGAAAATAGCGAAAACTAAAAAGAAATAAATTTTAATACAACCCTATGGATATTATGACCCAAAAAAAATCATAACTGACATTTCTTAAGTTTTCAATTCATTAATACACTCAAATTAGAAATAAACAACATTATTTTTTAAAAATTCATTATGATTATATTAGACTCTTAATTTTTAGTGTGTTTAATTATAAGGAAGCACACTTTAACAATCAGAATACGATCTCTCCATGACAGCAAGTGCCAACAAGATAAACTAACTCAACAAATTTTAGCAATATCACCAATCAAATTTCTAAAATATTCTTTAGAGAGATAACTAAGAACCACAATAGAATAATATTCAAAGCTAGCACCCCTTCTATAGAAACATCAATAGGTAAAATGCTGGTAGAAGCAACAGGCAGCAAGGAAACATATTGAAGACTATGAGAATTTTCCTATGGGGTACCATGGTGAAGTTGGCATTGTAGAAGACTCATGTTAGGTCCTGTGGAACCAGTGCATCATAAAGCAGTACTACAAGTATAATCTCCTCGAATTCAAAGCCGCAATAAAGCTCTCTCAAAAGCAGTTGGAGCTGATAGCGTTTTGTGTAATCAGTACATTATAAGAGGCAAATATCGTTAATAATTCCACCTGAACCTTAAGCCAAACAACCTGCTATTTGACGAAAACCTAATGCCCAGGTTGGTCGACTGGAATTATGTGAAGGATCACACTATCTCGGGTCTTGAATTTCAACATAGCCCAGAAGAAATTCTAGGATTCAAACACTTGGACAGAGGTGAGTTAATGGAGCGTAGAAATGCTTGGGTATTGGGAGTGATTCTGTACTATCTTTATCATGACAGGCACCCCAACTCCATTATGGAGCTGGAAACGTTAAGTATTACAAAAGAGAATTTGCCCTTAATCGATATAGATGAATCAATAGACAGAGAGATGAGGAAAATAATAAGTAAGCTATTGGTGTAGGAACCAGGGCAGCGATGGACGATTAGACAGGTGTTTTAATAATAGCTTTTTCAGCCATATAGGGCTATTCTCCTGAAAGCAGTAAGGGAATAAATTAGAGCAGTTGAAATTTAAGTATGAACATTTAAATAATTGATAATTTGTAATTTGAATTAATAATTAATCTAAACCTTAATCTATTCTCTGGTTAATTAAAGGGTATATTATTTAAACTCTTAAGGAAGGTTTGTAAAAAACATCACTTCAGCTTTGAAATGTCCAGATTCTTATACGAGCATTTCTAAAGCTCATCAAACACTTTTTCCTTGTGGACCTCACTTACTGAGGCTCTGTCTCCCTACTGGAACTGAAGCAACTTCTTGATTACTCTCTTAATGCCAGACTTTGCGTTCTTGATTTTATTTGGCAGCTCTTGTTACTTGTATGTCTAATTCATCACACGTATCTACGCATCAGTAAAGGGATGTTTACCGAACTGAATCATGAAGAGTACAACACCCAGACTCCAGGAGTCTAGCTAATATTTAAAATAAAAAATATTTTATTGATAAAAATGACAAAACTTGAAAAATATTTTTATAAGCTTCCTCTGCACAAAATAGTTGATTTTCTTATAATTATTTATAATAATTTTTTATTGATAAAAAGGACAATGAAAACCCCCTTTAGTTCTTATTCCGTCTACTTTTAGCATCTTTATTATTGGTTTCCTTGGTAAATCGAAGTCAGAATTGATAAATATTTAATTGTACGTGAAATAGCTTTGCCAAAGTTCATTGCAATTTGAAATAAAAGTCATTATTAGACTATAAGCGTCATTTATCCTCTGCGTTTTCACATTAACCACTCTATTGATTTAGGCATTTCTCTCAGTGTCTTACTAAAGAAGAATATATTCGTGGCATAGGTAAGAGTCCTTATAGTCATATCTGAGAAGGTTGACAGTCAAAGACATGATGAAAAGAGAATTTAAAATAGTTAGAGGCAATTAATTAAAAAAATAAAATCCTTAAAATTTGATACCTTTTCAGCAAAAATAAGACTATATTTATACATAAAATAATATAAATCTTTGTTCATCGAAACCAAAAACAACTAATTTTATGTATTAATATTTGCAATGAATATTTAAAATTAATATATTTTTAAGATTTTTTCCCTAAAAAATCTCAAAATTGGCATTGATTTATTGATTTCTTGATACCAATTGTATATTTTTTGCCATTATCGAAAAAATTAAATCTTCCCTTCGAGATGTCTCTACCTCACACTATTGTTAATTACGGAGAGCTGATCACGATTACGCCATCAAAACGCCATTTCGGATAAGACATGAACACGAACGAGGCCCGAGAAGATTTGATGATGCTCAAATAAGTGTTTCTTATTGAGCCCTAAGAGGAAATGAAAACACCCTTCCCTTCCTATCCTAGCAATTTAGGATCTTAATCATGGGTTTACTAAGTAAATCAAATGTCAGAATTGAAAATTATATATTTAATATTTTGCTTCTCCATACATGGAGCATTACCAAGGAAGACCCTGAGGTGTCTGAAAAAATTTTTGTAATTTTTAAATAATATTTATTTTTTTCTCCTTTGTTTTCAAATCTGTATTTTTATGATGACTGTCTTATATTCATAAAAAATTAATGTTAAAGTATTAAAGAATTTTTTATTTACTAAAAACAATTAATAAATTCGTCCTATTGATTGTATAAGTTCTTAAGTTGCTCAACAGCAATGAAATTTTAATATCAAATCAGATTTATCCGACATATATTATAAATTTAACACATCGAGTATATTCATCTAGAAATGGTATTATTTACCATCATTGATGGAAACTGTAAAGAACAAATCATTTGAGGGATTCAATTGATATAATGTTATTGATATATTCTAAATAAGTGCTAGCTCAATTTACATTAAAAATAATCTTTAAGACTTAGATGTTACATAATTATTTATTTATAGTTTTTTATTTTTAGACTTATGTATTAATTAATAAACTTATATTCTTTATTTAATTCTTATTCGCAGAAGCTCATAATATTAAGAGAGTATAATTAAAAGGTGGAGACTGTTAAAAATAAATAAAAAAAGAGATCAAATAAAATTATGTACATATCAATACACATGAGTTAAGATCAAACAGTCACTAATTTGAATTAAGTTTGAGTAAATGCTTATTTAACTTAAATTAATTAATCAACTATCTAAAATTGGAATCTTTGTTTTTTTAAAACTTTTCTTATTTATTTCAATTTTAAGGCATTGATAAAGTTGATGCAGAAGCTGATCTTTAAAGTTTTCATAAATTTTTCGTAGATATCTAGAGGGTATCTTCAAGATATCTTCCTCAATAAATTTAAAGTGACAAGATTGTGGAGTTTAACATCAATAATAACATTAGTATTAGCACTAATAACACTAATAATCTTAAAATCAAGCATTTTTAGGAGTCTGATTGAAATTCTTGAGAATTTTTAAATTTTACATCACTAATTTTTTTTATCTTTTTCATCAACATCCTTCAAAATTAGATTTTAAAACTATGAATTTAAGAAAAACTAGATGTTTAAAAAAATCCCAGACTCCTAATAATGCTCGATTTTGAGATTATTCGGGTTATTAGTGCTAATACTACTGTTATTGTTGATGTTAAACTCCACACTCAAAACCCAAAACCCCTACAGTAGTTTGATTGAGTTTTTGATTGATAAAAGTAGACTATTAACGCTTACTTTATCAGGGTTTTAATAGGGTTTATGTAGGGGTTTAATGTTTAAATATTAGTAATTTAAGTGAGTATAACAAGCAAGATTTTAAATATTTCACACAAACATAAGTTTAGAGTCATGTTGCAGTTCTCTGAATTTTATCTTTCTAAGTTGATGTTTGTTTGTTTATATTGTTTATTAATTCTCTTAGCTTGGCTTGATAATAGTTTAGTGTGCAAGTTTCTGAGACTTCCATTTATTTAATTTTTATCCAGATATTGCTTGATTTTCTTCTTGGAATCTCTCTCACTCTTGCAGCTAAAGTAATCGTTTCTTGACATTTCGCTCTCTATTATTAATACTGCTAGAGCCCAGATATCCAATTAATTGTCTCCGTCTCTCCGAATCTTCTCTCTCTGGGTAATATCCAGGAGTGCCATATACATTACCTAATTCTGAGGCTTGAACTCTTTGAGCTCTGTTGAAATCGATGATATAAACTCTAAGTGGTTGAAAGTTCATCATGATGTTCTCTAGCTTTAAGTCTCTATGAACATTGCCAAGCTTGTGAAGTTCTTCAATACCCTCAACTATTTGCTGCACAATATAGCCAATTTATCTATGAGATCTATTATCAGATAGAAATTCTCTGTAAGTTATTTCGAGGAGAGGAATTCTAAATGCAACATGATCTTTTCCAAGTAGTATAGCATCTAACTATAACACTCTATAAACTTTGCCTGTTAAAGAGTATAATACTCATTAGCAAATTCCCTTTAGAACTAGTCATCATCAAGGAAATAGTTGAAAGGATATATTTTGTAAGCATATTAGTCATCAGTGATGACTCTCTTCTCTTCTTTATCCTCAAGAGTGAGGTAGCTTTCAAGTCAAGAATCTATTTCCATAATTTTTAAGATAGGAATCTTTATCTCCTCAATTTTTACCATGATTTTATTTATATCAGAGACAGGAAAGTTCTTGACTGCTTTCTTCATTTTTACTTACTTCTAGACTTCAACTCGAAGAGACTCTACTGGGTTTCTTGATCTTCTTTTTTAGAGGAATCTCTTCCCTGTAGGTTCATGAATAAAGACAAAACTTTGATTATGTTTTTCTTTATGTGCAATTTGAGGTCTCTAGTATGAGAATATGGCTTCTCACAGAACTCACAGACATACTTCCCATTCTTTCTTTTAATGCTTGAGATATAACCTTGGCATATCGTTGTGTATATCTCTCAAGTGTCTCTTATAAGTTGACTTTTAAGGAAAAACTTTATTGATTCTTTGCATTAATAGTCAACTTTGGCTGGTATTTATTAATGCTCTATGGAGGGTTGTTTAACCTCCTCCTGAATTTACACAGCTTCTATGATAACCTCCTACTTAACTTATATTTAAATCTCAAAGCTAGACTGGTCAAAGTTGTCATAAGTAGGCTCCCACTGAGTACAAGCGTCTCTGGTCTCTACTTTTCTTGGTTGCTGGAATGATAACTTTTATTTGGTTGATTCAAGTAATGCCGCTCTTCTTAACATGTTAGCGCTCATTTTAGTTTGCTAATATAATTTATTATAATAATGATAAAATCTACCTAGATAAACTATTATAGTAGAGTATAAGCACTCTGGTAGATTCTTTGCTGAGAGGAATGAAAATTAAACAACCATAGAAGACTGTAAGTTGACATATTTTATGAGAATTTTATACATTTTAGTATATTAAATACTCCTAATGAAGTTTTGTTTCTCTCTTGGAGGTCATCCAAATCAAGTTTGACTTAATTTGGAGGTAAAGTTATTAAACATTTTTAAATTTAATATTCTCCTAATTAAGTTTTAACTTTAAAATTTAACTCCTAATAAAGTTCGAACTCAATTTGGAGGACCTCCTAAAATAATTAAACATTATTAGGAGGAATTTAATGGAGATAGATTGATAAAAATGGAAATCAAACTTTGAAACTTGGAGAAAGTTCTTCCATCATTCTCTTACTATCTTATTCAGGTTGATCTCCAGTAGGTCCTACCTATTTAGTAGTTAGATTTTAATAAAATTAGAATGGATATCCATAATTTTAAATTTCATAATCACTTTTAGAAAGAGGAAGCAAGATGGAGTCTATGAATGATGCAATGAAGAGAATTTAATATCAAGATTTAATAGAAAAATTTCGAAGTAAAGAGGACCTCTATAGATACTTGGTATAGCAAGGTAAGTTCTTAAGTAAGATTAATAAATCCATTATAGTTTGATTGTTCTTGCCGACTAAGGAGGGAACTAAAATCTCATTCTTAAAAGCCTTACTGAGTGAAGAGAAAAAAGCTTTTAAGCCTAATGAAATTAGGATGATAGAGATACCTAACTACCCTGAAATTTCAGTAACAAATCTTTTGATGATGCTATGAGTGATCCAGATGTTGCTCTCTACCTTCCATCAATGCTGCAACTCTCTAATAAGTTGCCAGAGAGAAACTTCTTCTTCAGTGTTCTTGCAACTCTGAAACCTGAGTACTTAAATGAAGTTATATAAGAAGCTCATAAGAAACGCTATAGCATCTCTCCTAAGATAAAGAGAAGCAATGAATAAAAAAAAGCGACACCTGGCTCTAAGAACTACTGAAGCATCAATTCATCTCAAGTAAGCTTACCCTTCTAACTTTATAGAAAAACCTGGAACTGCCATATACTTGATGAAAGAGCGCAGCAAGTTAAACAGAGAGAGAAAATCACAAGTAAAGCATGAATTGAGTAAGAGACTCTTCAAAGATTTCTTAAAACCAGACGAGATGAACATAGATACAGAAGCTGGCACGAAGAGAAGTAACATAGGCCTAAGTAAGGCTTAAGAGGAAGAATAGAATGAGAAGCCAAATCCCTTTACGAGCAAATTTAATATGTGAACTTATTCATTCGGTTAAATCTAAAACTTATTTATATACCCTAAATCTCCCTTCTCTTGAGCATACTTTAGCTTTATCATCGCTGACTCTCTTAGCAGCACTCTTAATAAAATCGACGATATCATCTTCAGATTGTGCATCAAGTGATAGAGTAGAAGTTTCTTGTAGTGGCCTTTCAGTAACCTCCAATATAATTCAATTCCATTAAACTGAGGATTGTATGGAACATTAAATACAGATGGTATGTTTAGCCTTTCATATTCCTTTCTTGTGTCTTTAGTTTTATGAACTGATAAGTTATCGACAAACAGAATAATCTCTTTGTCGGCGTACTTATCTCTGAGTTATTACAAGAACTTTATGTATTATT
>ARYC01004324.1:0-16749 GCA_000711775.1 Oxytricha trifallax | reverse complement strand
TTTAATATGTGAATATATTCATTCGTTTAAATCTAAAACTTATTTATAAACATTCATTCTTCCCTCTCTCGCGCAAATTGTTGTTTTATCTACGCTCACTCTCTTACAGCTGCTTTGAATTAAGTCTACTGTATCGATGGGCAAGTCATGCATAAGATGATACAGCAGAAGCTTCTTGTAGTGAGTCTTGATTTAACTCCAGTAGAATTCTATTCCATTAAATTAAGGGCTGTAAGGGACGTTGTATACAGGAGTAATGTTTAACTTTTCATGAGCTTTCTTAGACTCCTTAGTCTTATGAACTGATAGGTTATCAACAAACAGGATGATCTCTTGGTTGCAATACTTCTCTCTGAGCTTATGTGGGAACTCTATATACTACTCTCGCTTAATAGAGCGAGGAGGGTGAATCACATAACTCTCTAAGCCTGAATCTTCACTTATACCAGCTAAAATTGCATGGGTGACTACCTTTACTTTTTAGTCATAAACTTCTATGTTATCATACTTCTTGTACCATGACTTATTAATAAAAGTGTTGAACGTAAACACAGCTTCATCTGCATGTATGAACTTGATGTTATTATCAATAGCTCTCTGCATTTAATCATATATATAGTTTAAATCATTACTATAGAATGGCAATGTAAAATAAATCACTCTCTTCACTATGTTGACAATCTTGAAAGTAATACCAATTCGTCTATAAATATTGGCTATAGTCTAAGGAGAGATACGCATGTCTGGAAACTTGCGATGAAACATGACAGCTCGTTAGTCAAGAGGAAAGTGAGCCCAATACTTTAATGATTTCGAGTCGCAAAGGAAGTCAATATGAGCCTGAGAAAACTTTTATTTTCTTGCAGGATGCGTTCAACAACCAGAACTAAAATGCTAAACAGATAGCAAGCAGTGATACCTAACAGTTGAGGCACTCTTGCGTAATAACTTTGCTATTGCTGCATAATTCAACACTGGTTTGACTTAGTCTATATCAATACTTGTACCATACCTAAGCTTAAGCAGTAAATCTAAATATTACTCATCATAGATAGACCCTAAATTTCGCAAATTTCTATTTCTCATTTTGCAATCTGACCTAATTTCTCTGCTAACCCCAATAAGACCCCAACTATACCCTACAAATCAAAGCACTTATAAACCTCACTAAGGGGTTTTGGGGTTTTGATTCCTAAGCTTATATTAATTACTTTTTGTGCTTATATTTTTATCTTATTTTACGGATTATTTTTAATATATAATTTTCTTTATTACATTTACAGTTCTTCCTTAGAACCATATGATATTTCTTAAATTTTATTTTAATTCTCGATTAATAATGGGGTTATTATTTGTCTACTTAATATTGCAAGCAAGATACTAAAACTGTAGATTTTCAAGTTTAAGCTGCATGCCTATTGAATTAATCTTTTTATCTTGATCTATAAAACATATCTTGAGAAAGTAATTGTCTAGTATTGGTCGTTATTAAATGGGCTTTATGCAAATCAGCGTGCTTGGTATTATTATTATTATTTTGGCAATACTTTCAGAATAAGTTGTGTAAGACTTGACATAGAATGGCACTAAGTATAATGATAATAATCTAAAGGAAAAAATGGTAGAGCTCTTGTAGCATAGTAGAGACATCATCATTAAAATATTGAGTAATGACTTGAACTGAAATTCCACAACATCCCCCAGTAATTAATGTAAAATTCAAGATAACATTCTCCAAAGATATTGTGAAATCCTACACAAAGGAACCATAGCAGGTCAGACATAAGTATGAAGCATGCAAAGAAATCAATGATATTACAATAGAGAGGTGAGAACACTTTAATATTAACAAAAAAAAGAATATAAAAATTATTAAATAAAGTAATGAGTATTTAGTTTCAGCATTTTCTATATATTTAATTTTAATTGCCACACAAGTCTTGTAAATAATAGTGCATGTTATATTTTAATTAATAATTAGGTTCTAAAATATTTAAAGGATTGTACAAAATAGATATTGCATTTAAAATTACAATTATTATATTTATATCCGCAATTTCTAAAAGTACAGTCTATATAATATAATTACTTTATTTTATATTTTATATTTTAAATGTTTATTATGAATTAAAAAAGAAAGAAATATATTTGTAAAAATTACTAAATCATATCTCCCTTAAACATTAAAGAATTAAAAATAAGAGGATAAATATACCTTTAATTAGCTGATAATTTATTAATAAAATTTAGGAATTAATATTAAATTATGGGTAAACATACTTAATATAACTTCAAACAGTAAAAAAAAGAAGATGAATTCGGAGAGTAAACTTTAAAAAATGATGAGCTAACGATCAAAACTAAACTAATGATTTTGTTCAAGATGGATTCTATAGTTTGTAAATTATCAAACTATAAATCTGTAAATGATATTGTTTGAGGATATATCTTGAATTTATATTTATAATTAATTTGGATAAGCACTCTTCATAATCAATTAAACTTACTTAACATGATACTTTGAAATATTATTAAGATTAATTAACTAACATTTCTCCAATCTAATATGCACTTATAATTAATTTTTGTAACACTATCAGTGCAGTAGTTATTCCATCCCTTTGTTTTTGATTAATACCACCTCATTCTTACTTCTTACAATTGCCAAAGGCACAGCCACAGCTTTTCAATAAGTTATCATCATCATTAATCTCTTTGACATAAATGACATTGCTTTTAATATAATCACTGTTTATAATGCAACTCTGTCAGATACAAACTACTTTTATGTTGCTAATAGAATTATAAGTTATTAAAAGTTTATAAATGAAACTATAATTTTGATGCTTCATTAAGGTAGCAATAAATAATTAAGATATAGGGTTAACTGCATTAGATTTAAGTTTATTTGTTCAATCTGTTTTATTATAAAATATTAGAAATGAGGAATACAAAGCAAAAAAATAGTAACTTAATATTTTGAATTGAAGCATTATTTCAATTTCTAAAATAAAAATTCTTATAATACTGGCTATAAACTAATTATTTAATTATTAGCATTTTTCAATACCAATTCACTTTCTTTTTAATATTGCCACATTGAATATTCAGATGTAATCCATGTTCCTATTTACTTGCTTCCACATATAAATTTATCAGTTCTTATATTTAGCTAGCACATATTTCTCATTTTGTTGAGTCCAATTGATAAATTAACCCTAATTTACAACATTCTGCGTGTTCCTTCTGCCTTTGGTGCTTCAAGAAAGTAAAAGTCAATGCTATATATATTTGATAATTATTGTTTTTAATCGTTTATATTCAATGATTTAAATATTTATGTAGTTATATTTCAGTTTAGCTTAGAATTAAATATTTATAAGTTTAATTATTTTATTTACTTATATGCTCAATATAAATAAACTCTTGCAATTAAAATCAGTAAATAAATAAATTAATTAATCTGTTTGTGAATTATCCTTTCATTTAAATAGTATTAGAATTGGAAGTGCTGGAACTTGAGTAAATTCCAATTGCCGTTGCATATAGATTTATTTCTGGATGTAATGCAAATTATACTACTTCCCAAACACAAAATAATTACATAATATTCATTAATTTGAATTAAATTAAGTAGTTAATAATGAATAACTTAAGATATAAATGCGCTAATGGAGGCTCTGTGTATTCACTAAAGAAATGAACTGCAAAAAACATATCTGACATTTTATCTTTTACAGAATTTGCACCTGGGAAAATGGAAATGGGTGAAGATAAAGAGCAAGGAGAGGAATACAGACAGGGAACCAAGACTCAATATTGACAATGAAGACAATGATGATGATATTAAGAGTAAAGATGAAACTTTCATGTTTATAAATAATTATTATTTTAATATATATTATAAGTATTTATTTATATTATAACTTCAATATTTCAATTTAAAGAGATAAAGTTAAAATATGATACTGAGAAAGTACAAATACGGAAAATTGAACGTTTAATTGAAAAAATTACTTGCATTTTAATTTGATCAATTCCTTCACTAGTGTAGTGGTAATCACAGTCAACAATTAATCAATTTAGATTAGTTAATTACAAAGTAGTTCGGTAATAAAGCACATTTGTGAAATGCCATTTTTAAAAAATAATAACAGCTAAATATCTTGATTTTATGATAAACTTATAATAATATTATAATATAAAATTAAACATTTTAATATATAAATTTATTTAATATCTCAAAATAGCTAACGATTTATCAAGGAATATCAATTATAATCATCATATTAAGCTAGATAATACTTTGAAAATATGAGAAGTTCTAAAACTCTTACATTTAAAACTATCCACACAGCCATTACCACCGGTTCTTGACCAATAACACAAAAGTGAAATACCAAATATTTCTACAAACATGCAACACAAAAATTCTTAACTGTCTTAAAATGGAATAGCTGTCCTTAGAACTTAAAGTTGTAATTACAGACAATTTATATTTTTAAAATAATAATAATAATTTAATCACATTGAGATCTCTGGGATCCTCTATCTTATATAAATATATGTAATACTTAAGGGACAAGTTCTCTTAATTATAGTATTGAGTTATTGATATTTATATCAATTGTTCTCTATTATATTATTATACTGTTTTATTTATCTTGTCTTACATTGTCTGCATTTCCTTCAGAGTTTATTTCAATTATTTCTTTTGATTAGCAGTATTTTATTATTTAGAGGGCCATATCTTATTTAGTTCGTTTATTTAGTTAATGAGAAGCGCTCCCTTTAGTTTGCTTCCTTAATTCTAACTCGTGTTCAAATTGAGGTCTGAATTAGTTTAGTAATTCAATTTTTTATTTTAAAAAATCATGGATTTTAATTGAATTTTATCATTTAAGAGTCTGTTCCTTATATAATTCTTATCGAATTGTTAGTGATTGCTAAGTAAGAGCTTGATCTAAACTTCTTTTGTTCTTACTTGTATTTCTTACTCTAGATATTACTATATAGTGTAGATTTGTGTTGGAGGTTATTATGATGAGTCATCGCTATATTCATTAAAACTTGATATCAGAAACTGATCAATTTATGTTCTTAAATTAAGTGAAGAACTATTTTCTGGTTTCCTATTTAGTATCCTTAGAATTGTGTTTTAAGGCTTAATTGAGCCTCTCTTTGGTTGAATACTAAACTAACATGAACTATTTTTATTAGGAAAGGTTTAGAGTGTTTTAATGCCATTTTACTTCAGTGGTTTCATGTTAAGGGATTAGTTTATAATTAAAGTATGTTAGTTTAATTGGATTAGGAATTATAAGGTAATTCTTTTAGATTAATTTAATAATAGAGTTTTGAATTATAAACCTGAATTTTATGAGACTATTTAGAATTTATCATGGAAAGAAGTCAAGTTGATCATATTTAGTTGTAGAGTCTTTGTAACCTTGATTTTCGTAAATGTTATCCTCATTCTTGATGCAGCTTAATCTCCTTTGAACTCCTGTAAACTCTTTTTGAAAATTTTTTCTCTTTATCCTTATCGTTGATGTGGTAAGCTTTATGGTCATTTTAGTTAGCCTATTTATTAAATCTTTTGCGAGCTAAACAATTTGTTCAGACTTCAAAGATTTAAATTTAGAGAAGTCTCCCAGTTAATTAGTTATTCTGAGATAAGTAGGATTAATGAAAATGATTCTTAGATAATTAAAGGTATGCCATCATCATTTTCAAATGGTATAATTGGCGAAAATTTAATTAATAAGAATATGATGAAGATGAGGAACTTCGATCTGATATTTCACTAACAGTTTTACTTCTTTTTATCCATTATTCGTGTCATATCTGGGTAGTACTGAATTTCAGACCGAACTTGGGGTTTTATACCAAGTGGATTTGCGATTTTTGTGTATCTTAAATAGGTTGTAAATCATATTTAGCTATTAACCTAGATCATCAATCTATTAATTTCTCGCTTTAATAAAATTAATAAATGAAATGATTTAATATTAAGTAATTATAAAGATAATTATTACGAAAATATATTAATCAACATGATATTTGAATTAAAATCTTATTTACTTAGAATGCTGTAAATAGAAAATTCTTATTTTAATGACACTAAAAATAAAACATTAACGATGTAAGCGAACAAATAAATCCTAACCTTCTTGTTAATTAGAATAAAAATTAATGTGACCACAAAGAATTTTAAAGCATAATAATAAAAGAATGTGAAAAATAGGTGAATTGAAAAATAAATGAAAATTTTAATATAATAGCTCATTATTTACAATAATTACTTAAATTTCTTTAAACATAATCATGGATAACGATGCAACAGGTGTCGTGACCTCTGGTCAACCGGCTCAGGCATAAACCTCATAGCAAAATATCATCAAGTTTAAATAAAAATGCACTTTCAACACACATGTATAAGTTACACCACTCAAGAAAAATTTACTATGGAGATATGAAACCTTAAAACTAGAGAGGAATCGCTGAGCAGAAAGTGGAATTCTTAAGCTATTGAGAGGTATTCTCTTTAGGAGTGCTACTGTATCTACAGAGACTTCCTCTAACATAAAAACAGAATTAGAGTAGATTGATAAGAAAGGCTATCATCATTGCCTCCAAGAAATTTTTGATGTCTTCAACGCACTCGACATTCTCGAAAATGAGAAAGTTCTTAAGAAATTGAAATTCGGCGTTGATGACGGAGACCTTCACTACTATCTATAAACCCTGAGAATTCCAGAGCTCAAACCATCTCAGATTGGTATTGTCCTTGTTTGATAAAATACAAATAAATTTGCACATTAATAATTGCATTTATTTTTCAATCCACCTATTTTTCACATTCTTTTATAATATTTTCTTACGGCATATTCTAGAAATTAATTATTTAGAGATTTTCGTTAATTAAATTTATGAAATTTATTTAATTAAATTTAATAAAATAATAATTAAATTAAATGATTCTTCTTCAAAGACAAAACTTACTTTTTGAATGTATACTTAGAAACACTTATATTTAAGAAATATTCAAAAATTTGAATGATTAAAAAGCAATTATAATAAATTAATAAATTTATTTTTGACTACTGAAGATTAATCATTTATACAATCTCATTTCAAGCACATCAATATTTATAAAATGAAATTAGAAAAAAAGTATTTAATTTATCAATTAATATATTATTTTACTGACAATTTAAAGTAATTTTATTGATTCTTAGATTTAGCTGAGTGAAAATAGGGATTTCAAAGCACTTATTATTATCAGTTATTATTACATTTGTTTTATTGAATAGTATCTGGTAAGGTTTCGGACCTACTGTCCAGACGGTTGGTCACCTGACCAATTCTGACAGGGTAGGGGGTTCGAAACCCAGGGTTCGCTGATATTTGTACCTGGTAAAAAGCACGGAATATCCCAGGGTTCTGTAGTGTCTGTACCTGGTAAAAAGCACGGGATACTCTGTACGGAGCTGGTATGGGGCGTTAAATGGCAGCACATGACCCGGCTTGGAAATCCGGAGTGGCTACATGGAAGAAAGGACACGTGTTTGGACTACGGTCGAGTTTGGTGGTGACCACACCTGATGCCTTCCGAAGGGGAGGTCGGGAGGGAGACTTACCTTCAGTATTATTTCCCCTTAATATTAATTTCCTAATAAATTATCTATCTATCTATCTAGTATCTGGTAAGTTAATTTATAGAACAATGATTTATTGTATGAAAATAAACAATATTGGATTTGACTGAATTGTAAGAAACTAATGATATAACTGAGTTTATTGCTTGCATTTATTAAGTTTTAAACTTATTGAATTTGATTTAATAAAATATAGATAAGTCTGTAGTATTAGTAATTCTAACAATCAATATTAAATTTAATTATATTGATTGTTTTTTTTTGATTGGTTTACTATTCCAGTATTAGATTTGAATATTGTTCTTCAATTATAAATTTTATATAATTAATTCTAAATATTGAATAAATATCTCTAAAATTATGAACTCTAAACATCCCTATTTCAGTGCTATCACTTTTGTCCCTGAATTATTTTGAAACTTACCAATCAATCTTAATCATCATCGCCTATTTCATCTATCATATCATAGAAAATCACCTCTTTCCAAAAGTTTCATTAATTTAAAAATAAATCAACTACAATTACTCTGACAATATCGCATTTTGAAATCGAGATCTAAATTTCTAGGAGACTTTGCGTCACCAATATTACAAATAATAATAATCTATCAACATTAAAGGCTCAGAGGCGCCAGATATAATAGTGGGTAAACCAATATATAAGGGAAAAGCCCTCTAAATTAAAATATTTCAGTTCTTTTATATAAAGCTTAATCTTCATTTTGATACTATCTGTTGTTCCCATTTCTTCTTGTTTGCTTCTTGAGCAATTAAATTAACATCTTATTTTATTTAGTAGTTAAATTGAATGTCTCTCTGTTTCTCATTAAAATATAATAATGTGTGAAATAGGTACCCCATATAGATGAACTTCTTAATTTATTAGGAAATAACCAAAGTTTCAATAATTATTAGACTTCCACCCATACTAAAAAATGATGCTCAATACCCAAAGTTTTATGACATTTATAGCATTAATGATTAAGAAAATATTTTTCTTAATCGTCCAGTTTGTAAAAATAATTACTTATAATTATAAATTAAAAAGACATTATAAATTATTTTTCATACTAAATAGTTGAGACTAACTATGTTAAATTTATCAATTAATTTATTTTAGAGATAAAAGATTTCTACTTTCATTAATTATATAATCTTTTAGATTATTTTGTAATTCATGATTTAATGAACTACACACTCTTTTAATAATTTAAATTATTCATAAATTAACTTAAAAGCTAAATATAATTTAAAAAGTCGCCAATTCATTTCATAATTAATGGTTTATTATAAAATACATTTATTTATCAACAATAAATTATATTTATACTATAATTTATTATAATAGTCTAAGTTGCTATTAGTGAAAACAAAAATACCAATATCTCCTCTGAAATCACTGAATAATTGAAGAAGCTCATGAAATATTCCCAGTAACTCTGTTACTTCTCAATTGAAAGATAATGTGAACTAGACATGTTACTGTTAGCATATTGGTGATGAATTTGGAAGCATGAAAACTAAATATATCTAGAATAAATAGCTAAAAATTAACACGAATAGTCAATTTAAAAAGCAGTATATAAAACTAGAATGCGACGTTCACTGGCTATATCTATACATATTTAAAAACTAAGAGGAGTCTTATCGATTGTTCAATGTCAAATAAAGAAGTATTAATTGCTGCTACTTATGTATTGTAATATTTTGTTAAAATTAGATTTTTGAAAGTGTTTTGTAGATATGAAATTCTATACAAAGTTATTCTAAAACATAACACTGCTTAAGATAATTCGCAATTACCTTAGCATTTTAAGAAAACTAAATATTATGTAAAACAGATGGATGTAAATGAGTTAGGAAAGCATGAATATAGCAACCAGCTAATCTTGAATCAGTTAAGGAATTGTATACCAATCTATTTGAAATGAGTCTATTACAAATCCAAGTTTTATTTTACTAAACAGTTCAATAGCTTACTAAACAACTTGAAGGAATTAGTATTAAGATTCGAAGAAAGCAGAATAAATCTAGTCAAAATCAAACGACACTTGAAAGTTTAACTAAGAAGTCTATCATAAAAATCTATAGTATCTGGGTAAAAGCCATCAGAAGTTCCATTAGTAAATGTCTAAATCAGAAATTTAGCTTTCCTGAGAAAGACTTGCAGAGGAAGTATTGTATTTCATAATTCTTGAGTTTACCTTTATTTTAATTTCAATTATACAAATCACTTAGATGCCAACATTAATGAGCCAAGCCATTACTTGATCAAGCAGTCAAAACGAAGACTGTTGCAAGTCAAATTAAAATAAAAATATTAGAGTAACATGAATAGTGCTGACAAATGAAACGATCATTAACACTAATGTTTCTAGATTTATATTAAAAATGACATTATATAGTCAGTAAACTTATTAATGAAATTAAAGAGGTTGATTCTGGAAAATTTATTGTATGACTTTTAAAGACAGGATAAATGTTTAAGCGAATTGTTGATTAAATATTCATAAGAAAAATATGTATGATTACTCATTTTATCACAATTTAGATACTCAATTTACTATAAGTCAAAATGTAACACTCCCTTGTAGGAAAATAAATAAAAATATAATTAAAATCACCTAGAATTAAACATATTTTAAATTAAATATTAATGGTTTAAAATTCAACTATTTATTCAAATTTATTAACTATCAAAATATAGTATATTGATTGCTGACAAATTGAAAAGCAAATTAAAATGTATTATTTAATAATAAATTATTATCTCTTCATATTAATTCATATATCGTAAAATATTATATTTCTTTTACTTTTTCAAAAAAGATAATCAATAGAGATCATGCAGAAAATAAAAGCTGTTGCAATAAGTAGTGGAAGGGCCGTGAGAGAAATATTAATTTATTCTAATGGCAATATTAGTTAGATGCTTAACAGTTAAAATCCTCTCCTTTTTATTTCATAATCTACCTCATTTATATATTGTTAATTAGACTTGAATTATTTAGTTTCAATTATACTTATTATTTATGTAATACATCTAAACCTTTGATTATTATAGCATTAAGTAATAATATTTACATTTAACCTTAGAATATATCAAGCAATAGAATAATTGATGAATATAGACAATACCAGCAGTTACATGTTGTCTCCAAGACTTCAACAAGCTCACTTAAACTAGAAAGTGTCAAGGCAATCATTTGAGAGTAGCCTGAGGCAAACTGAGCTGTTGAGTACATCGCTAGAAGTGTTTTTAATACATTGAGTTTACATTGATGGAGATTTGCAGAAGTATCGTTGATATAACATCTTATCTTCATTGCTTTTATCCTGGAGGTAACCTTAGTTTGATGATTCTTAACTTCACTTTCATATTATAAATATGTATTTTAGATATTAATTTGTGAATAACTAAATCAAATATTTATGTTTAAAATGTCATCTTAATAATTATCAACAGTAACATTAGCAATACCTGTAGCTACATCTTAGATTATAAGGCTGCAATCATTGGGATCATGTGGCTTATTAGCAATTAAGGTGGTTCATCTGATAATGAAGTGACACAAGTGGCGGATGAAGCAGTTGATACATTTTCAGTTTGAATTTTAGTAGAGAAACAACGATAATCATTGATGTTTTCAGATATTTACTTATGACAAGGGAGAGTAATTATTGAATTATTTATTGTTTTCATTGTCATCGCTGTAAATAATCATGGAATTAGATCAGAAATTAATAATTATGAGCTAAATATAACAAATGGCTTAAAAGGGAATTATGAATCATGATAAATATAGAATCACTAGTCGCATAGCCCCTATACATTTGAAACTTCATTTCAATATGTTAGAAATGAACTTTATCTGGCAAATTTTATGTTTATTTTGGCCACTTAGTAGTTTATAATTTTACTGAAAAGATATTAAATTAAGGGGTAAATGTCAGCTTATTTAATGATTGTATCATTTAGTTTGATTGTATTTCGACATTGATTCTTGCCTTATTTATATAATAAATTCACTATTATTAACTAAAAGCATAGATTTTACCATTTAAAATGATTATTTTTAATTATTAAATGACATTTATAAATAAATTAAAAATGTCTGAGGATAAAAGGATATATTGCTCGACAATAATTCCTCACAATTATAGCAATTCTGCCTTTAAAATTCTCTTACTCACATTTTCTTAATAAACTGTAAACTCTATCATTGCTGGTTTTCACTTCATAGGGTTGTAATTGAGAGTCAAAGTAATCAATGCAACTATATATTGCTGTATATAGGTTTTATTTAGAAATATTTAAAAGTTTATTTACTTTAAATGAATTGAATATAAACGTATAACTGATAAGTATTTCTTTTTAATCATTATTATAACTATTATAACTATTATTATCAATATTTCAATTCATACATAAAGGGCACTTAAGTTTCTAAGCATAAATCACTAAAGATTTTAATGACCCTGACCTACAAATAATCAGTGTGATTATATCTCGGCATCATCTTTTCATTTGTCCCCGTATCTGCCATTTCCAGCGGCATATCTGTTAGTTTATCTTTTCTCTATCAAGTCTTTACTTAATTTCCTTTCTTAATTATGTTGATAGATATGTTAATCTCAATTCATTGATATCTGAGGAGAGTGATAACTTGATGTATTGGCGTTAATCAAATGAATTGCTATCTTATTAAGGTTTAAACATAATTAATTCATATTTAAGTTAGGCTATGTTGTTAGGTTGCTTATAAGGAGAAATTGAAATTATAATCTATATATTAAGTGTAAACAAAGCGTAAGAGGTAATTTAAAAACATTTTTAATGTTAACTTGAGAAAAAATTGCAGATTTAAGTAAATATCATTCTTGAAATTGAATTGAATTAGAAATTAATATAATTAAAAACAGTAATGAGAAAAAGCTATGTTAATATTAATGATTAATATAAATAAAATGACAAAAAATTTAGTGTTTTTTTATAAATTCTATATATTATTATAAATAATGCATTTAAAAATGCATCTGCAATAATTATAATAGAAGATTTAAGCAAGTTTCTTAATAATTAATTAATTTTGAAGAATTTGATAAAATCAAGAAAAATATTGGTAAATATATTGATATTTATTCTATAATCATAGACTTAAATAAATCAATTCTTCAGAAGAAATAAGGTTATTATATGAAAAAAGATACAAATTGAAGTGATCTCTTCAAAGGTAATAAAGAACGTTTGTCATTCAACATGAATTTGACCAAGTTAAAATTCTAAAGTCATGAACACC
Organism: Oxytricha trifallax; assembly: GCA_000711775.1. Lineage (NCBI taxonomy): Eukaryota > Ciliophora > Spirotrichea > Sporadotrichida > Oxytrichidae > Oxytricha > Oxytricha trifallax. Next base: position 3,788 of record ARYC01004324.1, on the reverse strand, counting down.
TTCCAATTCCTAGTGCTTAGCCTCCAAATCATGCTTTCAAAATTTAGTTATTTCCATTCTTATTACTGAAATACCTAATTAAACATAGTAAACTTAGTTATCTCATGAAGGAATATGAAAAACGTTAGTCATTAAATATGAATTTGACCAAGTTAAAATTTTACACTCATGAACACCTTCCAATTCCTAGTACTAAGCCTCATCTTGCTTTCTATAATAAAACCCCAGAACCACATAGTGGTAAAATTTTCAAATATAAGGAAAATTAATTATGAATTAAATAACAGATTCTTATAAGAATTATTTTGTTGATTTTAACCTATTAATTTAAATTAATTATCAATAAATACTTTTAAACAATTCATTAAATTTAATAGGTATAGAAACTTAAAAGTTATAAAACAAACAAGAAACTCTTAATTTTCAGAAAAGTAATTACTTACTTTTAATTATTGAAATTTTAATATCCAAGGTGCAAATTACATTATTAATTCACTAGTAATATAATCTTTAATCTGTGATATTAGTATGTATATTTCTAACAAATTAAGGTAATAATCCTATTTATAGATTTTCATACTTTTATTTCAAAAAAACTATATCAAACTCTAACAAAGTATAACAAAGTATAACAAACTCTAACAAACTATAACAAAATTTAAATAAAATTTCTATTTTTTTATTAATCCATTATTTTGTTCTTACTGCTATATTAACTTATATTATATAGAATCTATAGGATTCATTTTCCTTAAAATGATTTATATTATCAAATAAAATAGGAGCAGATATTCTCTAATATATAAATAAGCAAATTTAGAGAACTAAAGTTAAACAAGAAAATTATATTTAATTATTACAACATTTATAAACTAACATTTTTTTAAACTTAATAGAACTCACAATTTTATTCTATCATGAATTTTAACATAGAAGATTAATTCTATAAATGTTAGATAAAATTTATTAGACTTAATTTTTATAAATATTAAAGATTCAGTAAAAATCGTTGAATTTTCCTCTTTTTAGAAATAAATATTCAATCATAATCAAGCTTAATCACTATACTACAATTTATAATAATATAATTTGAGTCTATAGTTTTTAATTAAAATGTATAAATACCATTTAGTGCCAATCAGCAGAATAAATACTATACTTTATAGCTCCCTGGGGTGGTGAGCCTTTTGCCAATTTACTGAAATTAACAAAAGTGGAAAAGTCGCAAGATTAGTCAGAGATCAGTTTACGTAGTGATTTTCTAAGAATATCAGCATATTAGAGAGAAATTAATTAAAATCTGTGAAAGTGTTTAGGCTCCTAGGCTTCTTAACTAATGGTATATATCTAAACAATGATCACCACATAAATTTTAATATTCTAGAAATCATTCTATGAGAATAAAAAAACAATTGGGATTTGAAAATCTTAAAATTAAGAAAGCAAAACGGGAATTGTGAGTAAGGAAGACAACTTTGCAATAAAAATAAACTACTGGAATTAGAGACGACAATCTATTAAGCTAAAAGTTGAAGATTTTCAAGGATGTACACTTTTCTAAACAAAATGAAACTAACAGATTAATTTAACAGCTAAAACAGTAACCATCATCCAAATTAAATGAATCTCCCACTAATAAGATGAAGAACGCAACCCTCGTAATGGATTCAATCAGACTTAAAATCAAAATTTAAAGCTTGCTCGAATGGGAATATAAATAAATTCTTAAACTTAAATAATGAAAGTTCTTAATCGCGGTGGCAGCGCTAATGCCCCCACAAGAACAGATCTTCGTCGGAATGATTTTGATTTCCATCTTCGCAGAAGCCTTGGGATTTTATGGACTTATTATCGTTATTATTCTCTTAATCCCAATAAATGAGAACTGAGACCAACACCATGTTATGAGACCTGCTATAGAGAAGCAGCGCAGTCAAAAACTAAACTATTTAGGATAATTTTGGAGTAGACAGTAATCCCAATAGCTATTTATAGACTCGAAATTTTACTTGTTTAACAAGCCTAATCCCATCTGATAAATATCTATATAATAAAACAGAAGCTTTTGGAGGGTAGCCTACTGAAAAAATGCCGACTTTTCTCACTTGGCTCCCCATAGAGTGCTTAGTGTATATTAATTAATTTAATATAAGAATATAGTTTATATAAAACTTTTAAGTCAATACTTCTTTTTTATTTAATGTTTATTTTATTTTACTTAAATTCAAACTTAAATATCAATAATAATTTTGTTAAATATAGCCAAAGGATAGTGAAAATTTTGTTTAAAGTTATTTAGTTAATTTAATTATAAAATTAATAAGTGAACTTTGCAGTGTGCTTCCATCCGAATATCTCATATCTAACTAGCTGTTTTTCAAACTTCATTTCACTTACTACCACCATAATGCTTTTGAGCTTAATAGTCGCTTATAAGTTGTTATTAAGTACACACACGTTTATGATATTACCTTCGGGTATACTTGTGTTATAATATAATAGATTATCGAGCTAGAGCAAGTAATTTTCTACTTTGATTAATTCTTCAAAATATTCTAACCCATAAACCAGAATGAAAAGTATTATTCCAAAGCTATAATAATCCTTAGCTTCATCGTTTCTCTTCATTTTATGAATATTATGGTGCATAAATGGACCTACTACTTTTTAATCTTTGTTAATGCCGTTCTCATCGATGAAGGTGCTTGTCTCAAAATTAGTTATTATTAGGTCTGAATAATCTTTTGACAATCTAATACACTAGGGGTTAATATTATTGTGAATAATTCCAAGTTTATGCAAATTATTTATTGCATTTAACAATTTTTTAATTATTTCTGATTTTTAATTGGAGGTTAGTATGTTCTTTCTCAAAAGTTGCTCCATTTATACTGGATAGTTTGTGGGTTCAATCATAAAAATGGCTTTTACAAAATTATAGTGTGATTAATTTCTAGACTCCCTCTAAATTTTAAATTTAATTCCTAAATAGTACAGTTAAATTCTTATCGATTTCGGTTTGTTGGCTAACATTAGAAACCAACATTTTAAAGGGGTAGAATTTTTTAATGCTTGAGTTAGACTCCTTGAAACCAATATTTGCCTATTATCTAATTTTAAGTTTGTTATTTCTTTCAGCTCTATTAAGCCAATGAACTATGAGTTTTAAATTTGCTGGATTTATTTTGATATCATAGTCAAAATCGTATTATTCTTATAAATTAATTTTCTCAATTATTGTTTTTTCTCTTTCTACCATACACTTTGATTGTCATTTCAATTTTTCTTTCTTTCACCCTGATATTATAACTTTTTACATTTCTCATAAGAAATATATTCATATTTTTCAAGACCTTTATTCTCCCATTCATCATCATCGTGATCATTTGAAATATAGTGCTAATCTAGTTTGTATTTTGATTGAAAAGGCTTTTGGCAAAGTTTACATAATATTTCACCATCTTTATTAATTTTTCTTCTATACTTTGCTACTTATTTATGGACCTTTCAAACATGTGTTTTTAATTTTGCCTTTTTATCTGTGGCATATTTGCAATTATCATATTTGCAATTATCATATTTGCAAACTATTGAAGAATTAATTATTTGATTTCCTAAATTAATTCCCTTTTGCTTTAACAAACTTTCTTCATCAATACTTTATTGTTAAATAATTTCACTCTAAGTGGCTTGAACGATTTGATTAGATTATCCTAATATAGTTTTTGTCTCTAATATATCTATTTTTTATGTTGTTAGTTCGGGTTCAAAAGTTGCAGTAACATCAT
>ARYC01004322.1:0-27950 GCA_000711775.1 Oxytricha trifallax | reverse complement strand
GTTATAGGGGGGTCATTTTGTCCATTTTTGGGTTTTTCAAAAATCTGTCCAGGGCCGAACCTTTCCCCGGCAAAATTCAACTTCCATTATATATTTCCCAAAGACACCCGAATATATTGATTCTGGTCATTAAGACCTCGCTGAACTCGAATAAAATATTAGAACTGATTTATCTTCAAAACGCGCAAAGATATAAGCAAAATAAGCAATTTTCAGCAATTTCCTTATAAAACCCTTAGCCTTTCATTTTTGGAGTTTTTGAGGACCTCCGAAGATGGTCACGGAAATTCATGAGATGACCTGGAATTAAGCAAATCCACTAAATTTGGGCTCCTGAGCAAGAGTGTGACACTGGAACACCAGATATATAGTCATTTTCAAAAGTTATAGGGGGGTCATTTTGTCCATTTTTGGGTTTTTCAAAAATTCGTCCAGGGCCGAACCTTTCCCCGCCAAAATACAACTTCCATTTTATATTTCCAAAAACACCCGAATATAATGATTCTGGTCATTTAGACCTCGCTGAACTCGAATATAAAATCAGAACTGACTTATCTTCAAAACGCGCAAAGATATTGACAATTATTTTGGTATGATCATAATAAAATTAGCTTCTCTTTTTGAACATATAGTTCTTTGTTAAGTTGATTTATTTATTTTATAATGATTTGAGAATAAAAATTTACTTTTGAGTGTATAAAATTTACTCATACATTTTAATAAAAAGTCTTATATCTTATATTATACTTCAAAAGTTCGAATACACTTTTCTCAATTTCAAATATTTTGAATTCTTTGAAGTTTACTTTTTACAATTTTTAAAATTGCAAATATTAATTTTCATTATAATTTTATTATTATCCAATAATGTAAGCTTAATAATATATCCTAAAAATGTCTGTTTTATAAGTTCTTTTGAGATATGCAATGCAAGATCTTTAGGAAGATTTATTATATACTAGCATTTACTGCTAATAATTATATACCACTCCATAAACCATAGCTAACAATTTGATTAAATCAAAAAGCTGCAATTTATTTCACCTAATCTAGAGAGTTATAGACCTAATTCAAAGTTTGTAATGTTTAGGTAGTGCCAAGACCTTTCCGATTGCTTTAACTGGAGAGATATGGAAAAATGTTCTTTAGTTGACTAAATCCTACTAACATAAAAAGCAGAGACTCTATGAAGATAAGTTTATAGATAGATGGAACTATGGCAAAATGAGATCAATGAAGTAGCTACAAGACCCAAAATAATTAGTTCTAAGAGTACCAGAGTTCATTTATGAAGTTGAAGATGGGTATATTTGCTAAGCATGGATAATATTTCCAAATAATAATTCAGACTTGGGTTGCCAATATAGCTTAAATCAGATGTTAGAAATGACTAAATGTGGGAGAATTTAAAGATTACAATGTTTAGTTTGATTGGCTCTCAAATCAAAATAGTTATCTACGATAATCCTTGAAAAGAATAATAAGCCCTTCCCTATCAATATCTGTTAATTAAGAGTTTGAGATAAATACCACTAAATTAAATTTAAACAGAAGGAATTATATTATACTGGCCACTATTCAATACTTAATAATAGATTTAAAAAACCATAAAAGACTAAGGTTACGAAGTAATTAAGGTACTAGATTGGATTAAGTAAACAAATAAAGGAAATTTAATTAATAGTAAAAATCCAGGATACTCAAAGGAATATTGTTTGATTGGCACGGATAAAATGCACACAGTTCACTTTGGAAATGAAATAGAAGGGGAAGAAGAATTGAGAATTAATAAATTTTATTTGACTAATTAATTAACTAAAATTATTTATCTTAAAAATTTAAAATAAATAAATTAATTTCTTAATTAACTTAAGATGTTGGAATTTTTACTTAAATTCTAAATTATTTTTAATTGGCTATGTAAACTACTTTTTCATTTTGTTTATTCATGACTTAAGTATCTTATAACTTTATTTACACTCATTGAATTAATTTTCTTCGTTATTAATGAATTTATAAAATCAATTATTTAGAGGTCAAATCTTCTTTAGGAAAATGGCATCCTTAGCATGCTTAAGCCAACTTAAAAAACTTTTCTTAATTCAATCAAATTTACTTGTCAAAATCTGAATAGCCAGGCTTTTAATATATTCTTCTCTGCTAGATGACTCAAGCATCTATGGCTTATCCTTTTTAATTGCTTCAAAGAATTTTTCTATTGTAGGCAAGTGAAATTTATACGGGCCGAGATACATTGATGAAATACAGAGCAATCTAAACTTTTGAAGTGTGATAAGTTGCGTTGACCAAAAACAAATCACTGTAATGCTATTATTTTTTCCAATATTAAGAGTGAAAAAGTCTCTTCCGTTTCTAATACTGCTGCTATCATATTGACACCGTATACTCTAACGAGCTAGTCATTGAAATTTCTTGTGCCTTTTTACTCCATCTTTTTCTAATATGAGACTAATTCTATATGCTACATTCGTAGATATTTATCAAAAGTTTTTCATCATTCTAATACTTGGCATAGTTGTAGGCTGCAATTTATCTTTGCTTTAAGCAATCGTTGATATTAGTTCTTCTGTCAATCATATACACCTTTTTATATGCAAAGCCTAAATCCTATGTCATTGTATTTTTGAAGACATTTGTATTCCAAGAGTTTGAATTAATTTCTATTGAACTTGTTTAGCAGATTGTATTTGCGTTTTATTTAACAAAGAAGAGTTTATAACTTATTTGACGATTCATGTTTTGAAAAATCTATTGTTGCTTTATCACAATTAGAATTAGTCATCCTTTTGTGTACTAGTTCCAATAATCTTATCAATCCCGTATCTGCTCAATTTAAACGTCTCCTAAACTACATTTAGAGCACCTTTGATCATGAAACAAATTTAGAATTTTTTCAATACTTTACATCTCAGTATATTGGTTTAATAATTTGGATTAATTGCTTACTTTTACCTATAAATATCTTTATTTTTTTACATGAATAGATAAACAACTTACTAAGCTTTATTTGTCGGAAAAATGTCCTTAACATGGATTTTTTATAGTTTCTTTGTGATACAAAGTATTTTAGCTTTATTTTCTTTATCTGAGATTATTTTCACTATTGCATGAATTTTTTAGTTTAGTGATTAGCTGCATTGTTTAATCAATTTATTCTAAATTTAAGGCATTTAATTCCTAGCTTTCAGAACTATTTGAACAAATAATTCGCCTTGGATTAATAATAACAGTTCTATAAATTTACCCGTCAATTCTCGATACATTGGTGTCCTCAAGAGTCTGAATTTTTTATTATGTGAGTGAAATTAATTTGAAGTTTTCTAAATTGTACACCCCTGGTACAATTAGGCAGGTAGTCTTACAAAGCACGATTTAATCTTCAAAATCATTTTCATCATTTGCAATTCTATTAGAAACTTCATTATCATCACCATCTGTCAAATACAAATATTTCCTTAATCAAAAGATTTTCTTAAGTCTTATTGCTTAAATGGGCCCTTAATATTACTTTCCATTATATATTTTTAGAGATAATAATTTTTATCTTAAAATTATAATTAAATATAGATAAATTACTATCTAATAGAGTAATTTAATTAGCTACTAAATGTTGTTTTTTTTAATAACAAATATTATTTTACTACTAACTTAAATTATCTAAGTTTTAATTATCTATATTCAATATTTATAAACTTGGTAAATTAACTTCAACAACAATTTGCAAGAAATCCATGCGAGCCTAGTGAGGAATAAAATTGGGTTCAAGAAAGAAGAACTGTATGACTTTTTGACCCAAGAATGTGGGGCGTATTTGGCCAAAATGAATTTCTCTAATATATACTTCTCTCGAAGCATATTAACAGGAGAAAACGAGGTAACATATTTGTCAGTAAAATTCAATTGTTCTTAAAACGAAGCGATGTAATAGTTTCTGCTGTTCCACAAATAGAAGGTCTCACATCTGACGATTTTCTCTCAAATGCTAAAGGCAAGCCATCTTTTTGAAATACCTCCCCGATTAAATGGATTGACTCCATTTAAACAAAAAATGGATTACAGACATTCTGCTTTCCTTAGATACTGATGGAGTTAACAATATGATAGAAATTGTTAAAGAATAGCGTAAGCAAAGACTCGACACCTCTTAAAATAACCTAGTTCATATGAAGCCTCAATTCATAGATGCTCTCAATAATTCTATTTCATTTAATGGTATGCTTATTATTTAATCACACTGTTATTTAGTAAATAAAGGTAGATCAGCATTTTTACTCAAGTAGAGTACCAAAAGAAAGTCTAGACAACCTAACTAAGAGGAGGAAAAATATAGTTAAAATGTCGGCACTAAGTCAAAGTAGAAATTTATGGAGTAGAATTAGAGGTGAGAAATGAAATCAACGACTTAAGGGAGCAGGTTGATGATCTTGTCAACTATAATGAGTTGGTGATGCAACTTCATGAAGGGGGAAATTATAGACTTGGAGGGAAATCCTTTGAACATATAATCTAGTTAATAGGATAATAACTTTTTTATTTGACTGAATTTAATTGATGGCTAAAGTTTTTAATTCTTTATCAGTTAACAAATAATTATATCTCTTAGAATTTGCAATTGTCAGATTCTTCATATGAGTAGTCAACAAATAATTTAGGAGTAAAAATTAACCTATGGGTGGTTAAAAATACTCCATAATATAAAACCTCAGATTTTAATTGACTCGATGTGTTGTACAAAGAATATGAAATCACTGTTAACGAATTTAAAAGTATTACAAAGTCATACAAAGTACTTCAATAAATGAGAAACTCTTACAAAGTATTACAAAAATATTTCTATTCTAAGGAATTTGAAGAAAGCTCTTAAGTTTAATGATCCCACTAAGACAATACATTACGAATTTACAAAATAGTTTAAGACATTAGAGGAATTCACAAACTTCATAACACACTTCAATGTATATGAAAAGGGTTGTTTTCATAGCTCAAACATTTTTATTAACTTTTCTAAAAAAATTAGTCATTCAGGGGTTTTGATAGATTGTTTAAAAGTATGTAAGAGTTTTTAAAACTTTTACATAATTAAAACTAGTAATTAAAGAATTAAGAAATATAAAAATAGAAGTTAATTTAGCAAAAATAGTAAATTAAAAATTTATACTTTCAAAAAATAGTAACAATATAAAAATTAGAAGTCTTATGAATATGAGCTCTACTATATTTATCAACACTCTTATCTTTAAAAAGGCCATAATTATAGAAAAAACAAACAACTGACATGGGCAAGGCATCAACAAAGAGAGCAAGTAAGAAGCTTCAATAGGTCGCGACTTTCAACTAGTAACAAGAGGATTCAGGATATACAGCGGAGTTTTTCAACGATGACAGCTTACGGATCTAAGGTGCGAAAAGTAGAGGGCAAATATTTTGGAACTTCTTAAGAAGCAAAAGATTATTGGGAAAAAATCTTACAAGCAGGTCAATGTATAAGTGCAAGAGCGGTTCGGACCTGAAACTATTAAGATGCATAAGGAATGGCTAATCAACACTTTAGATGCCAGATAATCAGAATCTAAAAGCAATATCCCACTAAGGTTCTATTATAGAATTAGAAAAAGGCCTCTCCAAAGTCGGGCTAAATTTCAATTCCAAAACCAAACAAAAGACCCTCAATGAATGACTAAAAATTATAGATAAGCGAACAAAAATCAATCCATAGTTAGAGTCCAAAATTATAGGCAAAATCCTTATCCAAAAACTAGAGACTCACAGAAGAGAAGGACCGGGACACCTAATCAGACACCACCTTCCCCGAGTTGAATGAGATAGATGAACTAATCTCAAAATGGTTTTAAGTGATGAAAACTTAATCAATGAAGGATCTGTATGATAGGTTCCTCATTAAAGTTCCTGACATTCTCAAAAAAGAAGTACTGGCTAACCTTAATGATTAAGTTGCAGAAGTTTGCAATAAGGTTCAAGAAGTTGAGCAAAAGTTTAGAGATATAGACATACCAACGATTTAAGAGCTAGTTAATAAGGGAAGCGAAGAAATAGAATAAACCTTTCAGATTTTAGTCTCAGATATCAAGAATGTGGCACCCACAATAGGAGTTGCGACCTAGGAGTCCTTGGCCAACCATGTAAGAAGAGTGCATGAGCAAATCTAGGCTCTCATAAAATCCATTGAAAGCGCTGATAAAAAATATAAAAGAATTGTCCGAGAAGTATTCCAATAAGCTGGAGATTATAAATCAGTCTCAGTCCAAGCATGATCAGCAATATGAAATGGTAGAAAAGAACATGAAAAATGTCGTTTACCAGGTTATAAGATTATAGTAGATCGTTAGGCTTGCCGACAACTTACATAAGATCAAGAAAAATATCAAATCTGTAGTTAATAGGATCTCTAGAGTTGAGAAACTTGATTCATAAAATTAAGGCTAACAAATATAGTAGTAATAACTTTAAAATTAAAAACAAAATCAGAACCAAAATAATCAACAACATTTGAATACTGAGGAGAAGAACAAAAGTGATAGTCAAAATATATTGAGTTGAAATTTTACAAATATAATTAGGGCAATTAGAACATTTAGATCTTTAAAATTGATAACAGAACATATATTTATGACAATGAAATCAGAAAGTTCATTAATATTGTTGAGTAATCTAATTTAAAGAAGTCAATTTGACCAAAATTTCTTACAATCTACTTACTATTACTTTAAAACTTTCTTACGCCTTCATCATCTTATTTCTCATTTTGGGGTTTAATAAGAGTGCGATCTTAAGATTTTCCATAATAATTCTTTTTAAAAATAGTATAAATAAATTTAATTGAGTACTCAAAAATTTCAAAAAGGATATAAAAATGTTAAATAGAATAGCCACAAAATATTAATTCTAGTTATTTCAACCTCTATGAACACGATTACAAAATCAGAATTAATTTATCTTCGAAGCGTGCAAAGATATTAGCAAAATAAGTAATTTGTGGTTTTATATATAATTTTTAAATTATTTCATACTTTTACTTTTATTTTGCATATATTAATATAATTTATTTAATATTTTTAATTTTCTTATATATTATTCAATTATTCTTGTTTTTTGTATATTTAAAGCAATTATTAAGCCAAGCTCTTCAGTGTGATATTATTCATAATTAATCTCCTCCATTATCAATTTCTTTTATCTTTACTTTAATTTAAGACAATTTTATTATCATTCTAGTTTATTTTGCTATTTTATCTTTTGCATTTTTATTTATCTATAATATAAGCTTTTTTTTAAGTTTCTATCCAAATAAATATTATAATAATTATAAATAAAAGAATTGTTATAAATTGTAATACTGAATATATGTCAGTAATTTATATTTATTAATCGTTTTTGAAATTGATATTCTCTACAAATTTATTATTTCAATATAATAATATTTTTGGAAACAATAAACTATAAAAGTTATAAATAAAAATCTTGATAGTCATTCAAATTTCGACACTACTCTCAATAATTGGATGTTACACCTTTAAAGAAACTATTTTGATAACTTAAACAAAAAATAACTACTAATTTACATACATTTAAAAATATTTTTTCAAAAGATTTAAGTAGATAAGCTAGTCTTTTACTGTAAAATTTGTTGTTGCTATTAGAAAAGTCAGATTGTGTGATGCCTTGATTATAAAAGCAAAAACTTTAACTGAACATAAAATTGTAATTACACAGCTAAAACTATTCTCGATAGAGTATTACCTAATGTTAACTTTAAAATCTTATTAGGTAAACTAGCAAATATTGGCTTTCACAAGTCTTGCTAATATTCCTTCAAGTTTAAAATTAAGAGTCAAACCATACGCAATAGATCACTAATTACTAATTTAACTAGATAAAAAAGCATCATATTTTAAGATTACTATTAAGACCAGTTTCTAATCAATGTATTTTCATTAATTTCAGAGACACTTCTAGAATCCGATATCCATAAATATAAATAGAAAGGGAAATTATCTTAAGGGCAAGTCTTATTTCCAAAGATATGATAAACCTTAAAAATTATTATACTCTTAAAAATAATATCATACTAAAAATCAATTCATAAGCAAACTCTATTATGAACCTCTAATCCGACGAAAAATTATTTTTTAAAGATAGCATGGGTTTGTCACATACAACTTTCCATACCACATGAGAACAAATCATAAGATTCTAACAAAAACTTAAGAAACATTATCTCAATTCATTCAAGGCAATAAAAGACAGACCTAAGATTAAGAATAATTTGAATTATTAATTTTTTTGTCGAAGAGATGAGGTTAAAAAGGAATTTTTTCAAGGAATTATTAACATAAATACAATATTACCAACTAAGATATCAATCAGCTCAAAGCTTCAATTTTGAACAATACCAAACTATCTCTAAGGACTCTGAATAAACGGAAACGGACAATTATTTACAACAAAAGATAAAACAGAGGTTTCTTTGCTGAGATCATAAAATATGGAAAATACCCTATAAAATTTATAAAAATTATGTTATATAAAGGAATGTATTATAATAATTATTATTAATAATGTAAAGTACAGAGCTCAGCAATCATTAAAAAATATGCTTATTAAAATTAATAATTAAAATTCAGACATGGCAATAAAAATAATTTAGATTCAATATCATATCATAATGCATTATTTGCAAAGGTTGCCTGATCAAATAAAGCGATAGACAACACATTTAGATGAAAATTAATAGAAAAAAACAAGACAATTTATTTAGTGAAGCAACAAAGTCAGTCAGGCTAGATTTTAATCGGCTAAAAAAATTTGAAAAGATGACTATTGTATAAAGTAGCCAACAAAGAATCTCCTGGATGCAAATGAACTCGATCCAAAGCACTTATTATTAATTGAAGGTCTAGATGTAAGTAATATTTTTATTTTAAATAAGTATGTAGAATGGATTAATGCCGAAATTTAATTGACACTCATTAAATGCTTCTTAAATTAATTAAATTTTTTTAAAAAATGATTATAAAAGTTTTACAACCTCTTCTACATCTTCGTCATCTTTATCCTGGTTTATCTCAGAGTCTTCCAGGTTTTCTTTATTATTTTAAACAGTTAAATGGCACCTGTGGTCTTATCAAGCAGGTCCATTAAAAATATAATAAAATAATTTATAAATTTGTAATTTACCTTATTTTTAGTATATGCTCTACCTACATTTTGTTTGATTAGTATTTTTCTTACAATTTAAATTTAAATATTCAATAATAAATTCCATATTATAAATTATAATTATTACTATTACTAATCGTAATTCCAATTCTATTAATTAAAATGTAAAAGTATTAATTTACTAAATGCTTATTAATTGATATATAATTTTGAATTAAATAATTACTCTCTGAGTATTATATTTCTCTATTATTCGTATTATATTACTACCTACTCTTCTTATTTCACCTGATATAATGTGCTAAGTTATGTGAATTTATACTTTTTCAATAAAATAAAGTGGAAAATATATAATTGTCTCAGCAATTTATTATATGTTTGGGATTTTAATCAGTAATTCATTATTGAAGATAAATTCCATAATAATATATTTTCTTTCAGTTGCTTTATTTATTCAATAATTGTGTTAATTTTTTCAAAACTAGATTATCTAAAATTATTTAAATAATATCTATCTTTATCTTCTAATACTTTTAATTTACCGTTAATTAAAATTCTTTTATTATTAATATGCGAAGATAAAAGTGAGATAATATAATTTTAAATTTTTTGTTATAAATAGCATTAATTCGAATTATAGAAATAATATAAAAAAAGATTGAAAAAAGAATGTTAAATATATATGATTGGAATTTTTATTTTTACTTATAGATTAAAACCTTCTTGCCTTAATAAGATTATTTTATTGCATCAAAGTAGCTTTAGAGGGAGAGAGTTTGCCTTTCAGGGTTTATGATAAAAAATATTTTACTGAAATATCCTGTCAATAAAAATTTATTTTTATTTACCGTTTTCTTATGCAATTATAATTTTGGACATCTATAAACATCTTTTATGAATTTGACAAACTTGTGATTTAAAGAATTTATTATACCTCTCATGAAGTTTTACAAGATCTACTTCATATCAAACATTATTTTCATCTTTATATCTTATTGATGCCCATTAATATTTTTTTATTTTTTATTAAGAATTAAAATAAAAATATCATCCTGTATCTTAAATTAAGATATTAGATATAATTGACATTTATCTTGTTAACTCTTAAAATATGTTTAACTTATCTTCTAGCCATTTAATGAGGTAAAAAATTAAGTAATTAATAAAAATTATTTATAAAAGATTTATTTGATAGAAAACTTCCCCCTCCCCTAACTTTTATATTATTTATAAACACTAATTGTAATTAATAAATGGGTATTCGTTAATATTTTTATTGATAGTTATTTCTTCAAATATAATCCCTTATATTTCAAACCACAAACGGGCTGTTACTTTAATGAATCTTCACTTTGATCAACTCATATCTTTATTTCATATAATTAATACAGAATGAGTATTGATAAGCTTCATCTTAAATATAATTGCTGACTTGATTTACAAAAAAAAACGTTCTCAGTCACATCTAATCGCTACGTAGTTATTAGCTTTTTCCTACTATTTATATTATAATTCAGCATTTTAGAATAGGAAATTACAATATGAATCTTCTTTTCATTTGAGGATTGAAATTAAGATTATCATATAAAGTGGTGGTAATTGCTTAACTTACTTGGTTCATTTTTTCAAAGAAACAAATACTCCATTGTCAAAAAACAAAATATACAATATGCTTTTTAGGTTTTTTATTCTAAATTTTATAAGTTATAAAAAAATAACTACGTCATATTTTCGCTAAATCTTCATTCTAAAATTAAAATTGCATTTAAAGTTTGATAGTGTTTTTATTCTGAATAATTAAAATTTAATTGATCTACTCAATCAGTCATGAATTAAAAATATAATTAATATATCAATTTGGATTTGTTAAATTAAATATTGAATTTGTTTATATAAAGGATAAATGATTATTACATAATCATTATTTACTGTTTTGAATTAGTTATCATTATATTTATTTGTATATTTTGATTAAATGTTAGTGTACTTTGCCCTATATAATTTAATGAGATTTATTCGTTAATAATTAAAATTAATTAATTTAAATATTTCCTTAATTGGAAAAAAAAACCAATAACTTAGTAGTGATGTATATGAGTTAATTTACGAAGCAATTATTGATGTAACAGCCATGAATGCAATAACTCTAAAAACAAATTCGTTTTCCAAAAGGCAATATTTCTAACCAAGTGTAATAGTCGAACAAAACCTTAAGTAATCACGTATGTCTTCACAGATTTTGTAAAGTTCCACAAATCGAAGAAATGGTGAGATAATTTTACTAGCCACACTGCAGTAAAGAATGAAATTTAGTACTTTTGTTGTTGCTTCAGCAAATTCATATCTGGTGTGTTAGAAAATATCTTATTGTTACTTTCATCTTATTTCTTTTTTTTCACTTTCAAAGAACGGCAACAACTTCTAACTTCTTCATGCACATTAATTTCATTTGTACATGAACATCTTGCACTAGATTCCCCAAGTACGGTCATAGTTAACAAAAGTCTCCTTGAAATCATTAATTTAGTAATGGTTTTTTTTACAATCTTAGCAATTTATTTGAGTTATTAATCCTCTTGTTTTATTATTTTTTCTATAAAAAGTACTAATCCAAGATTTAAATAGTTGTCTAATTTTATCTCATTCTTAATTGTCTTTATTTAAAAAATACGAATTAATAAAAAGAACAACGATACCATCTTCAGTATAATTGCCTTTATATACTTTTACTAGATTTTAATATTGTTTATTATTAACTTCAGTTAAGTAAAATGTTAAAGAAAATTAGAAATTAAACACTAATTTAATCAAAACTATATATGACTCCATATCGTAATAATCGATATTCTTTGTTCAAGAATGAAAAGGTGTAACCAAACAAAAAGTATAAAAAATATGACGCTTATGATAATCTAAACCTGAAAAATAATATAGATTAAATTCGAGGATCTGTAATGAATTACACTCCCCCATTTATATCAGTGGTAAAATAAAGAGCAATTTAATTTTAACCTTAATTATTTATCTTTCTATTTTAAATAGTTCCAGATAAAAATATTTTAAAGATATCTATTATTTATTGAACGTATCCATTTCATAACTATTGATTTGTAATCATCATATTTATCACGATTACTTTCTCCGATTTTTCCAAAGATATATATACTCAACTTTAGTTTACTTTTATGCTATCAGTAATAATTAGCATATTTTAAAACGAAATATTGATAAAATGAACTACTTTAATTTTTATAAGATTAAAATGATAAAACTAATTATTTCTGGTAACTATATTAATACACTTATAAATACTCAACCAATATACCTAGAATTTTAATTTTATAGAATGCTTGTAAAGTATGAAGTAGCTATGGTTATTTATTTATTTAAATACTGAAGTTAAATTTTCATATTCATTTATTACAAGATTTTAGAAAAAACTTTGAAACATTTTTATCTTAGTTATTGAATTTTATGAACATGTTTTTTTCTAAATATTATTTTTGAATGCATTATATTTAAAAAACTCTCTATTATATTATTAAAGCAAATTAATAGATCATAAACCTTAATTAAAATTATCCTATTTCTTAAGGTTTTTACTTTATAATTTAAAATTGATGTTGTTTTTATATTTTTTTAAATGCCAGCTTAAGTTAAGATAAATTTAATTAGATTCATTTTATAAATGGGTAAAATATTGGCTTGAAAAGTAATTTAATTACAAAATCTATATTATTATTATATTTCCTCACTCTCTCATCTGTGTTCTTTTTTATTCGCCTCAATGACTGGATTTTCTTAAGCTCATTATTACAGTCCCTTTCTTTTTCTTCCTCATTTTTCATGCTTTATTCTCCACAAATTCTCGTTTCTCTTCTCTGTTAATTGTTTCAAGTCTTCCTCTCTAATCGTTATGCCAGATTTTTCAATCTCTTAATTTCATGTAGGCAATTCAAGATTGAACATTAGAAAGTACTTCTACATAATGAAACAGTTTTTGGCAAATATTTGAAAGATTAGTTCTCCTGAGAGTTCCAATGCTAAGCGGTTTACCATAAGCATGACCAATACCCAACAGTCTCTGTGAGCCTTTGACGTGGTTGATTTCTAGTTTGCTTAGTCTTTCCCATAACTTGTGAAGCTATATCATTGACTTTCAATATGTCTTCTGTGTTTTTGCCAAGCTCCCCACTCATTTCCTAGTATCATACAATTCTGCTTTGCTTTTACCTTTAGTTACTCTCAAAATAATCTAGTTTTAGCAGTTTTTAACATTTACTAAAAATAATTTGAAGTCTTTAATTCAAAATGGAAATTGATAATTTAAATAAGAATTAGGATTTACTGTAGTAAAAGCGATATCTAGCTTCATATTATCACCATTAGAAAAATTCTAAATAATTTTAGTATTTTGAGTCCAAATCTTTTGAGTTTTCAGTCTAATGAAACCTTGACTCCTGATAGTAAGTGTTGCTGATATATAATTCTTTTTGATATGTTGCTTATAACATACAAATTTTAGTGAGCAACCAGTTTTCTTCAGCTTCTACATTTCTTTATTTCCAATAGTAATTATATGCTTTTAATTTAATTTATCAACTTCCGATTATTTTCTATAATTGCTTATACAGCATATCGCGATTTTGATGCTCTCAATTCTTTCTGGTTTCTATAGTATCTGCTGTTTTTTTTAAACTTCTAACCCGTAGAGCCGATACACTTCTTCATTTGTAGTACCTCTTTATCGTTTTATATATAGGTGGGAAGTTCAATAGTGAGATCTTCAGTTCGTCGAATTGTACTTCCTCAACTTATCTTAGGCAAATCTCTATAGTAATTAATTAGATGTGCATTTAAGGAATCATATCTTCATTGTTACCAGTTTTCGTTGATTTTTCTAAATTGTTTTTATTATCTCTTTGTCCACAGATCCAAATCTATAGCTCTTCTTTTTCTGGCCATTTCTCTATCATTATGTTTCCTTATCAGTGCTCTCTCCTTCTTTCTTCTTGCGTTAGAACAGCGTACTTTTGTCATCATCCTAGTGTTGAAAGGAGTCCATCCCTTCTTTGAGTGATCTTTTCAAAAATCCCTGGCAAGTGACTTCCGCTAAGTCTACAAATATTTTAAGCTCCACCGGGTCTCTCATAATACATGATGTTTCATCTTCGTGGATGTTGAATTGAGTTTCTTAGCTTTTGTCTCCTTGCTCTTTTTGCTTGGGTTTGGCCGTCTAATTTTCATTCTACTCTTTGAATCCCAATTGTTTTTCTAATTTTTATTCTCTCTTATACCTAGAGCTTCCTTGTCTAAGCTTCTATCTATTTGCGAGTATCTCTTTTCCTTTACTTTTTTTTGCTATAACAACTCTTCTCTCTATGTTATTCTTTCTTGTAGTTCTCTATTCTATTGTTGTGCCTCTTGTTTGATTTATGTAGATTTTAGTTAAACTTGTGTTTATCAGTCTATGAGATATTTTTATTTGAATTTTAATAATTAATACTATTTACATTTTTAATTTCTTTAATTAAATTTAGAATTTTTAAATAAATTTTATGGTAATTTTTATGAATATATTTTTAATTATAAATAGTTATGTTTCATGTTAAATCACTAGTAAATTCCTTTGTTTTTTAAAGCTCATTAATCAAATCAAGATTAATTATGGTTTTAATTGTTGATATTGACAAAGCTCTGTAGATTTGGCATTCATAAAATGAGTAAATTTCTATCTAACAAACATTTTACCAACAATAAACTTTTCATTAGCGATTTTATTATAATTTGACTTTAATTTATATTTTTTTTATATATATATCCTTTTCTAATCTTTTCTTTTAAGATAAATTTACTTTTTATTGTGATAAGACTTCAATAAAAACTTGAGTGATTTTGAAAATAAATATTTCTAATTAACCAATATTTTTAGTTTTTATTAAGATGACTATATTATACTAGTGATCGATTATGTTTTGGCTATCTTGCAAATCCAAAATTAAAAAAATAATTCCCTAAAATTATTATAATTATTTATACTATAACTGATTTGTAGTGTACACAATTCTTCTTTAACTTCTCTATCATAATAATTTTTTTAATATTTTTCAATTTTTAAAAAGATCATAGTATATATTTTCTTTTTTTATTTCTAATTTGTGATTGTCATTTTCAAACATGGAATAATCATTTTTTTTCTAATCTAAGCAAAATTTAATTAAATTTATTTTTTAATTTCTATTAAATTTTGGTAACTATCACATTTTATTAAATGAATTTTTCTTCATCTACACTATTTGTTTACTACAATTGTTCCATTGTATTGTGCTCAATTTTGTCATAATTCCGATTACACTTAAAGCTTCTTAGTTTTCAAGCTTCAGATATGTTTATTTTTTTTTTCTATTTGAAAAAATTTAATCAATAATGAATAGATTGATATTTTTCTTAATAACCAATGTATTTCAGCTATAAATTTTGAATTTAGATTATGCTTTCTCATTACTTAATATAATTAAATAAAATTTTATGTCATTTCTGATTGTATATCGATAAAACATCAACGTATTTCTTCTCTTAAAGTTCTCATGATTTCTGATTAATAAATAATCTTAGAGGATAATATTAGTCAAATCTGCAATAATTCGTACTTTAATTAACTCATTATATAGTTTCTATATGATTGCCAAATTTCAATTGGTTTCAATAAATCTAAGATTTACTGTTGAGTGACTATAAAATAATGTTTTTCTAATAAATCTTTGATTTTCTCGCTTTGTTTTTTAATTTTATTAACTTAAATAAAAATTTATAAGTTTTAATTTTTTATATTTGTTTTATAAATATCTCTTAATTTCTTGAATCTGATTTATATATTTGCAACATTTCTATTCACTGATGTTGAATATAGTTTTATGATTAACAGGGGATAAATCCCCATATTAATTTATTAGTTTTTATTATGACTTTCTACAACAATGCATATTATTCTTAGTCCTAACAATTTCTTTCGTACAAAAACCTATCTTTTATCATTAAGGCATTCTTAATTCTTATTTCAAGCCATAATCCTAGAGCAATGAAATTAAGTTCAGTTGCTCTCTATTTTCATCGGTTTCTCCAGTTACTTCTTCCGTTAGCTTCTATTCCATAAACACATAAAGTGTGAGAATTAATAAAGTTAAGAATGTGAGAAAATAAATATTAAATTGCTAATAAAGAGGGATAACAGTTCAACATAAAAAAATCTTTTAGAATTTTTTAGAATTTTTATAATATTATAATTATCTTTTTATATCATTACAGTTTTAATAATATCATTACGAAGCTAAAGTAAGAACATTGAATAAATTAAGAAACATAGGAGACTTATTTTAATACTATTATGTACAATTTTTATGTGAAACTATCTAAAAATATTATTTTCTATAAAATATTTTTGTTGTATTAAATTAATATTAGAATAATAGCAATTAAATTAATTCCTTTTTTTATTGATTTATTGTTTAAATCCTGCTATGATTAGGAAAAATTAATAAATTAAAGAATATTCTTTTTAATTATTTGAATGCCCATGTACAATTTCATATTTTGAGACTTAACTCAACTTAAAATGTAACAAATTGTTGTATAAACATATTAATAAATTGTATGTTATTTATACATTAACTTAATAATAATTTATAGTCAAAAGATTAAAGATAATTGACTATCATTTTAAGAAATTCATTCATTCTTTTTAGAAACAAATAGCAATAAAATTAATTTATTAATAATTTTATGGCAATAGTTACTAATAATATGCTTTTTCTTTGCGTTATTTAATAATAAGTTTGTACATATTCTATTCTATATGTTTAATTTTGCTAATCCCTTCCTGTTTCTTTATCTTTTAAGCTTATTATCCTCTTCAGTAAGTCACAGAAACTTATTTAGATACTAGCCTGTTTTACACGAATATTTTATTGATGACACTCACAATCGAATTATTAAACTTAATGTATAATTGCGACAAATTTAGCCAAAACTATGTCGAAATATATTAAAAGATTTTATAATTTATACTAAAAGCAGGATGTTAAAACTTAAGAAATTTGATATTTAAAAAAATACTAAGCGACATCATAATTTCAAAAGTTTAAAATTTGATTTGTAGCATACTTTAAAAAGATACAGCTAGACAATCATTACTATTTTATTACATCTAAAGATTAAAATGTTTCAGAAATTCTAGATTAATGTAATATAAATTGTTAAATATTTAATTTGTACTTTTTGTCTTTCTGATTGAATTTTATCCAAAAATAATGCATCTATTTAAAATGATCATAGGAATATAAACTATCTTTCACTTGTGAATAGTATATGATGATTTGCTATACAATTATGCATAAAATTAAATTTCCAATATAAAATTTGTAATCAACAAAATTAGTAAAAAATATATGAAGTACATTTATATATTTATATATTAAAATTATTTTTCTGGATATATTTGTGTAATTGCACAGCCTGACAATATAATTCCAAAAATAGATTTTTTGCCCAAAATATCAAGAATAAATGTTATACAAGCTCTATAAAAAAATTGAAACTCGATTGTAAATTGTTTTAGATATTAAAATAAATTTAAGGAATATAAATATATGACTATCACTCTTGGTACGTTGTCAAGACCAAGGTAGAATAATGCTGATGAAAACACTGAAAGATTCTACTCTTAACCATTGTGCTTTGAATATTCATTATTCATTGTGTTTCGCGCTCTCAATTCAGGCTATTTTTACATTACAAAAAATGTTTTTAGTAAATTCATTAAGATTATATTTTTACTTATTTTCTAAAAATCCTTGTTTTAATTCAAAACTTTGGTTAATATTTATATTTCTGAGTTGTATATTATTTTTGCAAATATTTTTACTCATTTATTCTAATATATTAAATTTTATAAACATTTATGTTTTTATTTGTTGCTCTTTTTTTTCTTTAGTATCTTAAAAATCTTCATTACTCATTTAATTTATCATAAATGAATTGAATGATATAATATAAACGTAAAGTTTATGTCATAAATATGGTTTTAGTTCTAATTTATTATTAATAAATAAATTTTTATATTAAAATTCTTAACCTTTTAAATTTATGCTTTTTTAATATAGAGACAATATTTTTCTTTTACTTTTGTATTTTAAATTATATTTATACATTCTTTTTTTGGGGGGGGGGTCTAAGTCGGTGCAAAAAATTTTTCAAAATCCTAAGTCGGTGCAAAATTTTTTTTCTCAAAAACATCAAAATCCCTAAGTCGGTGCATGATCAATTTTTGACATTATTGATATATTTTATCATCCTACCCCACATAAAAAGTATCATTATTAACTAAAATTTATGTCTCAGCTTCTGAATCGAACTCCTTCTTGAAATTTCGATAATAGGATACTTATAATATTATAACAAAAATATTATTTCTCTGTGACAGATATTTGTTTAAGTAAAATAATAAAATATTAATTCATATTTTAAGATCAAATTAAACAGTAAGCAACAAAATTGTGGATTAAGAACACCATAAATTTTCGTTAAATTTAATGATGTCAGCTTTTTATTAAAACCATTAACTTAATTAATTGTCTTTTTTTAAATATACTAATCAATTTGTACTCATATTTTTATTCCAGACATCATTAAATTTAACGAAAATTTATGGTGTTCTTAATCCACAATTTTGTTGCTTACTGACTAATTTGATCTTAAAATATGAATTAATATTTTATTATTTTACTTAAACAAATATCTGTCACAGAAAATGTTATTTTTGTAATAATATTACAAGTGTCCTATGATCGAAATTTCATGAAGGAGTTCGATTCAGAAGCTGAGACATAAATTTTAGTTAATAATGATACTTTTTATGTGGGGTAGGATGATAAAATATATCAATAATGTCAAAAATTGATCATGCACCGACTTAGGGATTTTGATGTTTTTGAGAAAAAAAATTTTGCACCGACTTAGGATTTTGAAAAAATTTTTGCACCGACTTAGACCCCCCCCCCCCTTTTTTTAAATAAATCGCACATTATATTTATTTATGACATTCATATTTATGTTTTAGAAACTTATTTATAATTGAAGTTCTTTACAGCAAAAATGTTAAAAATGCTGTATAAATCTTAAAATATAATAAAATTAAAATATACAAATTAATTATTCTAATTTATTTACCTTAATTATGCCATTTTAGCTATATATTCAGATCTAATTGATGCATTAATCTGTGAATTAGTTGGTAATTTGTTTTATATATTATAATTATTTCATGTAAAGATTGCAGACAGTTTTTTTGACATTTTTAAGTGGAATAACAATATCTTAATTTTGAAAGACTGTAAATAATATTATTTTGATAAAGGAAGAAAAGGAGGTTTCAAAAGAAAGAGACATCAATTGAAGAAAAAAAGAGGAAAAAGGAGAAGATGAAAGACTTAGCATACAAGGAAGCAACGATTTCCAATCAATAGGGCTAGTTCCTTAAGTGTTATCAGCACACATTAGATCGGGGGTCCCAGAGACGTCAATGTGATCAAATTACTATTGTTAATATTTATTATAATTATTCTGATATGATTCAATTTAATTTTTAGTGAACTCTTTTATTATGTATAAATTATTTTTAAAGAATAAACTCTTATAATTATTACTAATTATTAAAATATGTGCACATGACTTAAAAGAAATTGAGCAATCACTAACGAGTGTTAAAAACTCAAAATTAAAAAATATTATAGTAACACAACAAATATTATTTGATATAACATTTTTATCAACATTATTTATAATTTATTTCATGCCATTTATTAAATGTTAATAAGTATATTCTACTAATTGATTTATTTTTAAATATTATATTGTTGTTTTATAGTTTTACCATCTGTGACAAATGTCTATAATTGCTTTATTCAAATTTATTAAGTGGAAAAACTATTATAGTCGATTTCTATTATTGTAAACTTATGTTTTTTATATTTGAGGAACGTAGATAATATTTTCATTAAAAATTAGTAGTATCTCAACTCTAATAATTTGGAAACATAGTTTTACGGATTTTTAGACTGATAAATTCAACTATTTTCAAAGTAACGATTCTAGTGAATAATACATCAATTATATATTCCTGTTAGTTTCGATTCGCGGAATACTGATTAATGATTCTTATGGAAAGTATTCTTTATTTATATAAGTTTTTTATTTTTATAATTGATTATTTATTCCTGTTAATGTATAACATCTTTCAGGAATATCTTTATAGAAAAGTCAATTTATTGTTTTCCTTTGAAACTATTATCGAGAAATCAATCAGTTATTCGCATTTATCTCAATCTTAATAGTTCTAGTCCAAATCTATTTCTGCAATACCATTTAAGTTTACAGAGTAATATCTCACTTATTATTCCTCCTGAGTAAATTGTAAGATTTTTTAATTAAAAAAATTCAACATAATATATAATAGTTCCACTACTACTTATTATAACAACTTTTTAATATACTTGAGGAGTAAAATTAATTGAAAAGTTTTGATCAAGAAATTAACACTATTTTTAAAAATAATTTCTTAAAAATTATCCAACAAAATCAAAGTTGCTTTAATGCACTAATTTTATTTTAACCCATTAGTGCAAAGTGATTAATTAATTATAAATACAATTGAAGTAGCAACCACATCCCTTTTATGTTGATAAATCTATATATACATATAATATGCATACATCTTCGCAAAACGTAGCTGACTAAAATCGAAATCGATTGTTGAGTATAAATAATTATAACTGTAAAATATACTATAATTAGAATTAAATGACGATATTTATCTTTTTCATAATAGATTATTGAAAAAATTCTTAAATTTAGCTTAAAATTGTATAAAATTTCAAAATAAAAATAAATCTCTCGTATTTTGAGTAAAACCTTGCTTTATTTTTATTTAGTAAAAGCATAATTTTTGAGTGAATAAAGAGATTGAATAAGTAAAATATACATGAGATAAATATATTGAGAAGAAGTAGATGTATATGAAACATTTTTAATTTTACAAATAGTTTAGAAAATTAGTTTAGTTCTATGTGTAATTATTGCGTAAGTAAGCATGATAGATAATCTGCGTATTTTTGATCATATTAGTGTGCTGTAATGCTGACGTAGTTAGGGCGCTTTTATATTTACTTTGAGTGTTATTGTTTGATGGAATATTGAATTAGTATTTATTTATAGGATTAGAGGAAGTCTCAGTTGCTACAGTAGCTTTCCTATAGAAGATATCTCAATACAGTAGAGGAATTCCAGTTAATGCTCTAGCGTTTTTGCGCGAGTTTTGTGTCTTAAATCTTCAGGAAGTGGTTGAGGTAAATGTCTTGTCTCGAGCACGGTCATCTCTCTTTCGTAGTAATCATCCTCCACTGAGTAATCCCACTGATATCTGTTTCTCACTACAATTCTTCTAGTGACTGAAAAATTTCTCTGGAAAGAAAGCATGGTTCAAGAACGCAATCGTGCTGATAGAAAACTATCGCTCATTTTTAAAGCTTATTATATTATAATTAATTTACATTTGCAATTATTTAAATACTTTTATGTAAAATATTTAAAATTTGAGAAATTTTATAATGTTAACTTCTCCCTTAAATTTCATTTTTACTAACTAGATTTTAATATTACTTATAATATCTATATTTACATTGCGAAAAGTTCACAATTAACACTGGAAAATGATATATTTACTTATTTAATCAGTGACAGGTCTGCGTTAAACAACAATTTTTGATTTTGATTATGACTAAATATTCTATATCAAAATAGAAAAACTTGTAACAAATAGTTAATCATTCTTAATGCTTAATTAGAATCTCTTAAATTTATTTAATTCTTTTTTACTTTCTTAAATATTTTTAGCTAATATTAAGTTACTGCCTGCTTAGATTGCATTTGTATAGTTAAGTTCACAATTGTTTTCTATTGTATCAATAATAATATCAGCATTATATTTCTGCAGATGTTAATTGTGTAAATTGAGTATATTATTGATATAAATTAGCATCAACATTTTGAATATTTCAATTTATACTGCTTTTATTTCTTATTAATTCCATGTTAAATAAATAGTAGTAGTTAATTCTGCATAATATACTGTCAATAATAAACTTTGATCTGGTTGATTTATATTTTTTTAAAGTTCTTTTTAAAGAAATGGCATTTAAACAGTTTTTATTTGCAACATCAAAATAATTAATTCGATCAGGACAATTGATTACCTGTATTTATTTATAGATAGTTTTCTAGTAAATATTGTATGGAATATAAAAATGTAATGCTTAAATAATATTTACTCTTTGCTTTTGATTACACTTAATTGCCACTTACAAAACACAATAATTACTAGCAACAGAATCAATCAATAAGAATGACTCGATGGTTTATAAATTTCTTAATTTGAAATAAATTATTTAGGGGTGATGCGATCAAGCTCGTTAATTAAAATATCTATCCCTTCTTCTGCCTTATATTAGATCCTCTTGAAATTCTAAATTAAAGTCCATAACTTCTAATTGCAACAATGCAAGTTAATCTACCATATGATTATGATTTTTAAACCCATCAGCTTTTTAATGATTTTTGTTTTAAAATTTTTACTTTACTAATGGAGTTGCTGAATTTTTTTATAGTCTTTAAATATATTCTCAAAATCTGATAGTGTTTTTGCTCTATCTAATAAGGCATATATCAATATGGATATTTTTGTGATTCAAATTATTAGCCATTAAGATTCCACTCTCCATCGCAATATTATTTTAGTATCATTGTATTATAATGACAACGCAGGAAAAAGATTCCTTTGAAATTGATGAATCTGTTTATTATTTATTCATGACACCTGTGGATAAAGCAGAATTAGCTATATTTATTAATAATTATGATTTTATACTTAAATTTTATCAACTGAATTTCGAAAAATATAATAAATGAAATTTTGTTGCTAAATTTATTTTATTACCTGTAATCTTCGATATATAATTACTATCAAATTAAATAGCTTGCTCATTTGGTATTATAGTAGAATATCTACTTTTTCCACAAAGATCTACTAAAATTTGAAGAAGAGTAGTTGCAAAATGATTTATATTTATAGTTGAATTTTTTTACGAAGTTCCAGTAGAAATGTATAGATTCTATTATACACCTTAATTTTTATTGTTACTTAGAGAAAGTAATTATTATCCAATACATAAATTAATATGTGTATTATCAAATGTTAATGATTAACTTCTGGATCCTGTTGTTTAAACTTACATTTAGCAATTGACATTTGCAGAAACATTATCTTGGCAGGAAGAAATATTACTATTTTGACTACAATAGAAAATCTGGATTTGTATCAATATCCTTTGATCAATATATTGAGAATAAATTCTCATTCGATAATGATCTGAATACATCACGCTATGATAATAATAGTTGAGGAATTTTTGCTTATTCAATTTCTGATTAAATTTTCAGTAATTTCTATCAATATTTTTACTAAATTGATTTTTCACCTATATTATATTTTGATTTCTAAGTATAAATTAATATGTTATCTTTTATGGGAATGCGATTATCAGGATTACTATTGGCCTTAATAGAATTAATTAATCTTATTCGTCTGCATTTATTTTTAATTCTTGAAGCAAATTATATATAATTACTTCAACATAACTTACCTAAAAGCTGAAACGAATGTGGCAGGAAAGGCAATAATACTTAGGGATTATTGATTGTAGCCTAATAGATTATTTAGTATAAAAACTTAATTCGATCTTTCATTTTTTGTAAAATTATTGAAGTCTGATATTATTTGTTTTATAATGTTGTAATATCGGAAACTTCCTATTCTATTTTATTCTTATAATTATAGTCAGAAGCAAATCTACCTTTCTTTCGGTTTCAAAATGATTCATCTTATGATCCTATTAAAAAAATTAAACTAGAAAGTTAAAAGTTTCAGGTACGAAACCTCTTTCTATGGAACCGTCTCAAATCTCTCTCAAAAATACTTTCAAATAATTTGAGAAGCTTTCAATACTTCTCTCACAGGCATTCATATTTTAAAGAGACTACCTTCCAAAAATCAACTAGGTATCTCTTACACTAAAAAAGCTAAACGAATAAGGAATAAATTGTTTCCTAAATAAAATGGAAGTCTCCTACCTAAAGAAAACTTGGCTCCAACTGATGAGCTTCAAAGTTTTCCAAAAGAGGGTAGAAGAACATATATCTACCACAGATATCGACGAGTTAATATACACGACACTATGTGCTATAGGTAGACCAGATAGAACAACCGAATAAGTTCTTCTACTCTAAATCACCACTCAACTACTTCTTACTACTACATAGTAACTTTAGAAATCCTTACAAAATCCTATTTGGTAAGGAAACAACTTAACTCCAAAATAGATATCTCACTCAATGACGCACCAGATCGGTATACATACTGAACAGAAATTAATAACCCACCAGTCAGAAATTCCTATTAATTAGATCGGTAATTAAATTAATTAATAATAATAACTTTTAAGTTATTAATAATAAAATTCTAATTAACAAAAGAAGACTGGGATAGAGTTAATTGATTAAATAATAGAATCATACCAATCACTCAATCAAACTTCAAAATAACTAATTGAGCAACAAAGATAATCCACAAAAATAATAGCAAACAAAGTGACATGAATGCTTGGGAAAAGTCAGGATAATGCCAATAAAAGAATAAAGCAAGAAATGATAGTTAACACTAACAGCCTCAAATAAGACCAAGAGGACTTAAAAATTTCTATTGAAGCCATAGGTCAGATACTTGAGACTAACACTATTCAATAGTAACTATATCATAACTAAATCCTAGAAGAAAGGAAATAGAATGAATTAGAAATATCAAAGTAAAAACTATCAAAATAACCATAGTCAACATCAATGAAAACCAGAAATGCTACAATAAAATACAACAACATCAAGGAACACATCTAAATTGACAACGAAAACAATTCAAGAATTTTCGAGCTAATTGATGACAAATACTATGCACAACTCAAGACCTTCTTTACATAAATATAGGACAAATGGGTTGATAGCTTCTAATATTTATATGTGGCATAACCAAAAGCCATCTTACAACTTCTAGAGTCAAATATGATGAAACTACTTAGAATGATTGATGATCTATATGAATCAGACAGAATTAAATTACAACCACACTAGAGAAGACTTATGGAACTAAAACACAAGAACTACATCATGAGAGACCATGAAAAACTAGAAGTCTTCCTGATTCATCATGATTTAATGGTAACACTAGCTAAAGCTTATGCACTCAACCTTAATCTTCCTGACATGACGAGACACAGAGAGTTAATGGAAAAAGAAAACATCTAACTCAGAGAGAGACAAACGCTCCCCCATTACGGGTAGAAGCACAGAAGATGATCAAAGTTTGAATTATACTTCTTTATTTACTAAAAGGGCTTGTCCCTTACTTGCACTAAAAAGCAATCAAGATCGGGGGTCCCCAGAAGACCTCAATGTGATCACATTATTATTATTATTATTATCCTATTGGTTATTACTAGCCGATGTTCTTAATTATATAAATCAATATCTCTCAACAGTAATTTTTGTTTATAGATATGTATCGTAATTTCATCGGTGAGTTACTTTCTAGATTTATTGCAATCGCGGAATCCATTTATAATAATATTGAAATCACACATTTAATAATTCCATGAATTAAGTAAGATCCAAAATATTAGTTAAAGGCTAATCAGTATTATAATAATATTATTGCCTAATAGTAGTAGTTATCCTAAATTCCGTTATTTGACAAAAATCTGCTATAAATTATACATAAACAGCATCAGTTGTAAAAACAAGATATTTTAAATTTTTAAATTATTGATAACATGATTATTCTTTTTGAAATTTTAGGAATATATTTGATTTGAGAACATAAATTCAATTTAAATATGAAATAATAAAGCTAATTGCCACAAATTACAATTTAAATATTAATAAAATTTCCCAAATAAATTGTATTCCTATACAATATTATACTTGATATTATATAGTGCTTTTGAATTGCTTATTATACTTGATTCTCCCCAACAAGTTATTCTCCAAATAATTAATAACATTATTTAAGTCTCCTTGTAATTTAATGTAGTAAATATGGGAGAAGTTAAATTATAAATAAATTATAGTTGAATGAAAATATTCAATAGAAATGATAATGGCACATCGTTTATGATTGTTTTTTATAAATAGTTATGTATTTTAAAAGGATGGTATTAAATGCTTTTTTTTCACAAATTAATAATGCAGCTTTATTCAAATAATAGAATGATTTTCCTTTTAGATTTAGGACAAAGAATTGTAAATAATGATATTGTTAATTTAACTTTGAATTTATATGTTGATATTCTGATTAATATATATAGAGAGTGGTTTGATAATACCAGTGCTATTTGATTCAAAACCCCAAAACCCCTTAGTGAGGTTTATAAGTGCTTTGATTTGTAGGGTATAGTTGGGGTTTATTGGGGTTAGTAGAGAAAGTGCAGGTTTTATGTGAATTTTAAGTATATTTAATAATTATTAGGCGATTTAACTCAAACAAATTTTATCTGCTTGTCTTTATTGTATCTCTTGAATCTAGCTCTCTATAATGGTTCAAGTAAATCGTCTAAGATTATCTTGGATATGATGGTGCTCTTACAATTATCATGTCTACAATCTGTTTGATTTCTTTGCAGATATCGTCCTTTTTTTATATGCTTACTTGCTAAACTTATTGATTATTTCTCTTATTTGGTACCATAGTAAGACATGCATTCCATGTCACTCTCTAAAATTATACAGCTACTGCCCATGCATCCCACTAAACTGATCCATTCGTCCACTTCTCTCTTATTGGGAAGTAGCCAGGCGTGCCAAGAACCTTTGCTAAAGTTACTATCTCTTATCTTAAGGCTCTATTGAAATCGATAACTACGACTTCTAAAGGGTAGAGGTTCAGTATTATATTTTCAGGTTTCAAATCTCTATGAACATATCCAAGTTCATGCAACTCCTTGACACCCTTTATCATATCTGATAGTATATCATTCAAATCATCTGGGTATCTGTTATGATATAAATAATCTCTCAAAGTCATTTCATATTTCTTAAATCTCAGTGCGATAAAACCATAGCTTAAAATGACACCATCTAGCTTAAGCAAGTTCTTGCAATCTTTTCTATATGCCTCTCTAAGAATCATATATTCGTTAGCAAACTCATTTTAGTATTGCTCGTTCTTAAGGAGATAGCTAAAAGGGTACACCTTGTATGCAACTCATCAACTACTATGAGCTTTGCTTTTGCAGGCACGTTTATATTCAAGTAGTTTTCAATACAAGTGCTGAGAACAACTGCATTTAATGCAGGTATATTCATAGCCTTCGCTTAGAAGCATGCTAAAATTGTATTACCAGCTGGCTGGTTCATCGATTCATATCGCTTCTGTCTCTTGAGTCTCTCTTGCTGCTCTCTTTATGACTCAAGAGTATTAGATTTTCTTTTAGCTGGCATAGTTTTTTAGTTTCTTAATCTTCAATCAAGAAATCACTGAGGTGATGCTTTTCATATGCCTTTTAACTTTAGCTGAGTGAGTATATGATTTCATGCATGTC